>JAHXMU010000053.1:191117-230517 GCA_019455685.1 Philornis downsi | reverse complement strand
TGAAACAATTCCCACTGCAAACGTCCAGACAGTAATGAATGACGATGTAGCACCTGCGCCACCGATGGTGGAGTTCACTTAAATTCAATTATTTTTAAAAACAATCTTTAGGACTTATAAGTATTATAATTTAGCGATTATAATGTAGTATAGTATACTACCTGTAAATTTTGTTACACAATTTACTATTGTCAAGGTCGAACTTTAAAAGTTAGCTATGTATGGCTTTATTTAAAATTTATTTTGAGTCACCATAATTTTGGAACCAAGATTTGTGATATGACTATAACATCTTCTATAGTCATATATATCTATCATATATAATCTTCTTTGACACATATGTACATGTCGAGACTGGCAATACCACATTTTATCCACATAAGCGAGCATATAGACAACTTTATCGTTTAGTTCACGTGATAATTATAATATAGTTTATTAAGTATTCAAATATTGAAACAAATTGACAGCAATCCAATTTTGTTCAGTGATACAAACGTTTTTTGTGCATGGATGTACAAAACCTCACTTCGCTCGCAGAAATACCTGCTTCACAGTGCAACACTAACAAGTAGTCAGTCCGCGTCGATTTTGGGAGCTACATTCTGACAACGAATCTTTTACTTCGAACAAATGTGAATGTCCGATGTTAAATTGTGACACTAACCCATTCAGTAGAAATACAAATTTTTATTTTAAATAGCGACAAAGGTTGTTAAGTCTAGTCAAAACAGCAGTATGTACTTTTTGCAATTCACTATGTTTTGAATTCCGAATCATATGTTTGTTTAGATTTTCGTTTTTGAATTCTAACTGACGTCTTTGGGCATCAACTTCATTGTTTACCTAGCAATTAGTTCATTTTTAAAATGAAACGAAAGTTTTCGATTTGAAATGAAAATTATGAATTTTACCTGAATTATTATAAATAACTGTTTTCAATCCAAAGTAAAATGGATTTAGGTGTTGTTTTTGATGTGGCGCTGACTTTCACTTCGCATGCAAATTATATTATCCTTAAAGCTTATTCTATACTAGCGTATATTAGAAGAAATTGTTCCGATTTCACAGATCCACATACTTTAAAAATAGTGTATTACTTCCTATGTAAGATCAAAGTTGGAATATGCCTCTATTATTTGAAGTCCCCTTTGCCAAGTCAATATATCACGCATAGAAAAAATTCAGCGGGTCTTTCTGAAATTTGCTCTCTCTTCAATTAATTTTGGTGATTTTGTGCCATTGCAATATCTCCATATTTAGCTGGTAGAATTGATTGTTCTGAATTATTGTCACTTATACCGTTTTATGTTCCGCCGAGATCACTCAGACATCATTATATATTTAATGCAACACGCTATTCCACAAATTATGCCCAACATAGCGCTTTGAATGGTGAATTTATTGAATTCAATATCCTAAATGGGATTGCAAGAAATGAGTTTTGTATGTCTAGAAATAACTTTAAACTGTTCCTTTTTAGATATTTAAAATAAAATAATGTACATATTTACATAACTTTCTTGAAATATGTTATGTTAATTCTTAGTCTGTAAAGATTTATATGTCCATAGACCTAAATAAATGAAATGAAATTAAAAGATTCCACTTGGAATTCAAAACTTTTAGATTTGAAAATATGAAATTCCATTTGAAATTAAAAGCATTTCAATCGAAACTAATAAGTACATCTACTGAAATTCTAAAATTCGTAATTGAAATTAAAAATAATCCATTTGAACATCAGGTGAAACTTATGCCTCAGTCTTGAGTACACACGGTTATACCAGTCATATTAAAACCCAAAAGAGATAAAATATTCACACCTAATATTTAATTTCCTGAACTTTTAAAAACTAGTACACAAAAGGTCGTAAAACGCTTCTACGTTGAAATATTAACTGACACAATAACTTTTTGTAATTTCAAGTTATACGTTTACAAACCTACATCTCTTTTGCAGTCAGATACCCAGCAGTCGCATCTCTAAAGATCTGTCGTTTCTAAATGAAATGAATGTGGGAGCTCACGCAGGACCGTATCAAATGATGGTGAACCCCGGCATGGGCCCGAACCCTTTAAATCCTCAGCAACCAACCAATTATCATTCGTCAGCTTATAAAAGACCAACGAATAATATTCATATAAACAAACGAATTGGAGAAGCCGGAGTTGAACTGGAACCACACAAAAGGCCACCGGTGCAAGTTGTGAATCCACAATTCCGTCCAATGACAAATCAAATGACGCATCATCCGCCATCAGGATTCTTACAGCAACTATTTGGGGGTACTGGGTCTGGCGGGAACATGCCACCACCGCCAGTGGTGCCTACTCAGCAGCAACAGCAGCAGTACATTCGGCCAATGCCTCTGCAACAGCACAATGGACAAACATTTCGGGCTGTTTCAGAAAATGATTTATATTTGTTGGGAGCCATAGAGAAATTGGTTTACCGCGTAGACTACCTGGAGAGTCGAGTAAGGAGAGCTGAACAGTTGATATATTATCTAATGGCTGGGAACAAGCAACAAGAAGGTAACCCTATCCTCTAGAAGCAACAATATGAATAAATGTTAAATGTTTCATGCTTTTTTCCAGTTCGAGACCCTTGCCCTACTAATTTTACCCGTATCAGTGAAACATGTTATTACATCAATAGCTACCAGCAAGTGAATTGGAAAACTGCAAACTCTGCTTGTAAAGCCCTACATTCTCATCTAGCAGAGTTTGAGAAGGTGTCGGAAAATGAGGATATAATGGCTTATCTGTTGAATCAACCTAATCATCGTGGGCACGAATTCTGGCTTGGTGGTTTGAACCCCGGTCTTTTGTGGATATGGTCCAATTCAGCCAAACCAGTTAACCCAAACATGAATCTGACTTCCATTGCCATGTCGCATAAGGACAGCTCTGCAAACGATACGGAATCGAATACGATAGACGTAGATGGAAAGGGGGATAAGAAGGAATCTGGCGATGAATCCATATTAAACAATACCGTTGAAATACCAGGTCATGGAAGATGCTTACGGCTTTCCTACAATTCGGCCAAACACAGTTACCATTATCATGGCCAGGAGTGTACAACCAGGCATAACTATATCTGTGAACATGAAGACAAAACATTAGATAATAAGATTAAAAAAATTGCTAGGGATTTGAAATTATTTTAAGGAATACATAAAAATTAACAACAACGAAAAATTTGCTCGTACATATATAAATATTAATATTCACACATAAAATATTTGTACATATCTTTCATTAAAATTTAATTAAAATATATAAATAAATTATAATACTTCAATAGTTCGCATATTTTTATATGAGTTAAAACGTTTAAGTTCAAAACTACCGAGTTTAACTGGAAAATTTCGACGATATGTCATTATCAATAGGGAACAAATAATGAATATGGCCAATTTTAAAACCTGTTGGAATAAGAAATACATTTATTTCTGCGTTTTATAAATTCCATTTCTGTTCAATTTGGCTAAAAATAATTAATTTAATTAGATTACAAGTGTTTCGGTAGTTGTGATAAGAAGCAGGGCATCCAAAATTCCACAGTTTTTAAAAGCCTGTTTCCGGTTCGTTCAAAAGACCAAATTGTAAAAAATCAGCTTTCGCTGAAATCACTTATCTTTCATTTTTAATGACAATAAAGAAGTTGCTGAACGCCGTTTTTACACTAACGTTTTTGATTTTATATAAAAACTATATCCTATAAATACTATTGGCGACAACAATATTTAGCGTAATGTAACTTCTTTCCAGTTCTTATCACCTCCAGACTAGTTCTTTATAAACGTAATTGATGATGCCATATTATGATATTTTTAAAAATTGTTTATAAAACGTATACAATTTACTAACATTTAAATTGTGAGAAAGTAAATTTTTTTATATCGGCATATAAAATTAATTGAATGTTAGACAAATTATGTAAAAATATCGTAATTTTTAAATTAGGAATTCATTGCTTTTTTATACTCATTACAGTAAATATTACAGAGCTTCAAAAATTAATTATTACAAATTACTAAAACAGCCCTTTAATTTTATTTTTTACATCCCTTAACACTACATATCTAAACCCAGAATTTGTGCGTTACATTTTTAAAAATATTTCTTGGTAGTTAAAATTTTAAATGTGCAAAATTTGAAAAAAAATTATTGTTTCTTTTTAATGCGATAAGGATGAGTTTGCTGCATTGGGTATAATCGCTTGGAAAAGTTGACCAGTTGCTTGAAAGTTGACAATGATGATTTGATTTACCATGCCCCAACTTCAAAGAATAAACAACGTGATATTGAAAGTTAGTACAAACAAGTGATTTTTAATGACAACACCCTCGCTCGGGCAACACAATTCAACTATTCCAGACGTGAAACTAGAATACTAAGTAATGCTTCAACCATGTATTGTTTTTAACTAATGCATAACTTTTAATATCATTAAAAAAAATAGCAAAATTGTCCATATTTCCCTGATAGGTTTGCGCTCACGGTGAGCAGTTTGTCACGTTGAAAAAAAGTATTGTTTTTGCACTTTAAAAGTTTTCCACTTAAAATATTCTATCGCAATATCAAAGAAATTTATTAGCGTACATTTTTAACTTCACGTTTTATTTAGAAATTAAGGCCCGTTTTGAATTAGTCGAACAGGGAACATTGTGTTAGCTATTCCTAGTGTCTTTTTGGACAAAGAAATATTGCATTATTGAACTGCATTTGAACTTGTCTTTGGACGTATCTTGTAAACCGAAGAACCTATGGAAAATTTAACAAGTTTTCTGATTTTCCCACTCCAATTTGCTTAGAATTGAGTAGAATATTATATAGCTACTTAATCGCAAGATATATGGGAGAGCTCCTCACATTCAGTTGTGTGGTTGTTAAAAACGAAGACTTACTTTTTAATGCCTAATTTATATCAGCGGTAAGTGTAAAATATAAAATAAAAAATTAATCTATTGAATAGGAAAATTAATCTATTCCAGGGTATATTGATTTATTCAACTGAATGCATTGTTTTCTCGAGTTGCAAAAGTCACATCCCTACTCCAAGTGCTCCAAGTTCCTGTAATCAGAATATTTAAAAACACTCCTCAAATTTGTTTTCATGTTCATCTCGAAGTCTTCCATAATTGTCAAACTTGCTTTGAAATTTATTATTGGCAAGCAAATAAATGGAGCTGGTGTCACCGCGGCTCCGCTGCGGGATTATCCTCTTTGGAATGTCAACATTAAACAAAGTGTGATGTGATTCACATGTTATTTTTATATTCTTACTTTGAACGTCACCAGAAAGCGGTGCTACTTTTCTTCTCTTCGTTGTTAAAATGACGAACTAACTTATTAAAAACAGGATTGTGTATAGAAATAACACTTCAATGATTTGTCTATGTGCTGATGTTATTCGGCTTGAAATAAAATGATTTCGTTCAATACAAACAAAATCGTGTCATTATCAAAATAATGCTCGGTGGACACATAGCATAAGTCGAACGTATTAATGTATTGACGGCGTAAATTGTTATGTTATACGGCGGCAAATCACCGTTTCTAAGTCGAGTGAATGTAAACTCTGCTAGTGTCAATTTTGCAATTCCAACAAAAATATTTGTTAAGTTTTTAAGGTTTCCATAAAGTATGAGTCTACAACTTGCTGCACCACAAACTGCAACAACATCACAGGACGCTTGTTATATTTCGCTGTTAGGATTGGCTGAATATTTTCGCACTTGCAATCCCCCAAACATCAGACGATGTATACGATGTCTGCAAGCTTTGTTTACGTTTCGGCCACCGTCAAAAGTGGAAGCGCGAACTCACTTGCAGTTGGGCCAAATTCTTATGACCTACACAAAAAACATCGACATGGCCCGTGACCACTTGGAGAAGGCATGGAAACTATCTGAGAGCCTTATGAATTTTGACGACGTCAAATTTGACACCGCAGCGCTGTTGTCGGATCTATACAAACAGACCGAACAGGTACCTCTAGCTAAGGCCATGTTGAGGAAAGCCGTAGAGCTTTCACAAAGTAATGTGTATTGGCACTGCAAGCTATTGCTACAATTGGCCCAGCTTCACGCTAGTGATAAGGAATACACACTGGCTTCCGAATTGCTGGCTGTAGGTGCGGAGTCCGCCGAGGAAGCTAGTGCTACATATTTGAAAGTGCTGTTCCTGCTCTCTCGCGCAATGATACTAATGATAGAACGTAAAACTAATGACGTATTGGCTTTGCTGAATTCAGCAGGGGCTATCATAGATAACAACATATCGAACCCCCACCAGAAAGAATACTTGAAAGTGTTTTTCCTGGTACTGCAGGTATGCTACTATTTAGCTTTGGGCCAAGTGAAGACGGTAAAACCAAGCTTGAAACAGTTGCAGATGTCTATACAAACAATAATGGCACCAAACTGGCCGGCGGATGAAGGTAAATTGTTTGCTAAATAGTAATGAACTGCAAAAGACTGAAATATCACTCCTTCATTCAATATCTCCTAGTAATATTTGGACAAAACCCTTTAGATATGTTTGTGTGGCTACCGAAGGAGCAGCTTTACGTTTTGGTGTATTTAGTGACGGTATCACATTCAATGATGGCGGGCTACATGGATAAGGCTCAGAAATATACAGAAAAGGCATTGACACAGATCGAAAAACTAAAGAGCCAGGACGACAAGCCCATATTAGCTGTGTTTAAAGTAATATTGTTAGAGCACATCGTAATGTGCCGTATGGTTATGGGCAACCGTGAGTTAGCCATACGCGAAATAGCTGCCTGTAGGGACGTTTGCCTATCGTCAGGACCCAATGGGCAACTAATGAAGAGACATTCCGCTCAACTCCATTGTTTAGTGGGCCTGTATGCAATGTCAACAAGTTTCTTTGAACATGCAGAGAAACAATTCCTTACATGTGTTTCGGAGACGAGTGAAAGGGACTTGAAATTGTTCGCCAATTTAAATTTGGCCATAATCTACTTAAGAACCAAGCGAGATCAAGATCTGAAGCAAATACTGGATGCTGTATCGACCGAAAATACTCATACGTATAGTTCACAGGCACTAATGGGCGGATTTTACTACGTCCAAGGTCTACATGCTTTTCACAAAGCCAGTTTCCACGAAGCAAAGTAAGTAACTGTGTAAAACGACAGCGGTTAGCAAATGATTAACTTTACTTCTTCCACGCAAATAGGCGATTTCTACGTGAAACTCTAAAGATGGCCAACGCCGAGGACTTAAATCGTCTTACATCGTGCTCTCTTGTATTGTTGTCTCATGTTTTCCTTAGCATAGGAAACTCGAAAGAGAGCATGAATATGGTGACGCCGGCCATGCAATTGGCATCAAAGATTCCCGATATTCACGTGCAACTGTGGGGTTCGGCTATACTCAAAGACTTGCATCGCATGTCCAAAGATGCACACCACGAAAAAGAAGCGTACGCAAACCATGTCAAATATTCCGAGAACCTTATAGCCGATCAGCTGAAATGTGTCCAAAGCGCACATCATTCACTAATAGATTGGTTAAGTGGTCCTCCACCTGGCGTCGCTCTTGCAATTACTGCCTGTAATGAGGAAAAGCCATCAACATCTGCAGCAGCGAAAGCACAACCTCTGCAACTGAAGCAAATCAGCCCAGAAACTCTGCCTTCAACCTCACAACAGCCCCAGGTTGCTACTATACAAATGCCACAACAACCCCCTCAAATGCAACAAAATGTACAGTACACAACACATCAAGCAATAGGTCCTCAGGTGCAACAACAATTTAGTCAGTACTATTAAATATTCTATATATATATATATATATGAGTGTATTGTACGTATGTTGAATCTACAAGAGACGAGGCCGAAAAGAAATTTCCTCAACACATTTAATAATATAAGAGTAATAATTAAATGACTTTTTATAAGAGGTTCATGTCATTTGGTAACACATATTCTAAACACAAATGAAGATAACAAGAAGAAATATTTAGTTCTAAAATCAACACTGGTTAAATTTTCTATTAGTTTTTTTTTTTATTGTTAAGCTGCTTATAATTGAGAGGTTACATTTTGATAGACTTAATCAATCAGTCCCACTCACATATCTTCAATAATGACGTTCGACGGTTCGTTATCGTGACTGTGTGATTCTGCGAACTGATCATCGTCATCGTTATGAATCGATACTAATTGTACAATTTCTTCGTCATCTCCTGTGTTGCCGTAGTCGTCGTCGTCGTCATCCACCAATGTTATATGTACTTCTGCACTCTTCTGGTTAATCCCACGCTTATTAAGCAATTCATCTAAATCCTTTCGCTTTTCGTCGGTCATATTAGGATGTTTGCTTTTTATATGTTGTCTCAAGTTAGAGAGTTTAGTAAACTTCGAGCCACATAAACATTTTATATCGCCAAATTCATGAGTCCGCTGATGCAAGAGGCAGTCTCCTTTCTGAGTAAAACATTTATCGCAGAATGCACATTTGTAAGGCTTTTCACCTGTGTGTGTACGACGGTGGTTTTTTAGCACGTTCAAAGCTGCAAAGCGCATAGGACAGAATTCGCAGGCATATGGTCTCTCTCCAGTATGTTTCCGTTTGTGTTTAAGCAAGGAACTTGATGAGGTGAAGCAAGCGGAACATATATCACATTTAAATGGATGATCACCTGTATGCGTGCGTTTGTGAGAAAATAACTCGGCTTTTGTAACATAAGCATTGGAACACATGTCGCATTTGAAATTCTTTTCGTTAGTGTGGCGCATCAAATGCTGTCGTAAATTAGAATTCTGACGGAAACTTTTGCCACAAACCGTACATAGGAACGGTTTCTCGCCGCTATGTATGCGCAAATGATCCATTAGGGACGCTTTCATTGTGAATACTAAATATAATTTCAGAGAGTAGCAGACTATTGGCAATAATATTCATGTATTTTAAAATTACCTTTTTTACATGTGTTGCATTGGTTACGGGCATTTCTGTTGTGCTCTTCAATCATATGCTCACTCAATTCTTCAACTGTTCCACAAACCTTATTGCAGTCCAAACAAGTGTGCTGGCTATTATGGGTCTCTTTATGAGCTTCCAAGTTTTCCTCTGATATGAAGATGCGATCACACTGACTGCACTAGTGAATGTAATAAGATTTTAAAAAGTGGTAATTACTAAAAATCAATTCCGCTGTAGCAACGATCTTGCTTTTAGTAAAAAAAGATGCTAAAATAGAATGTAAATGGAAGGGATATGATACCTCATCCCAGAACATAATTAAGCAATCACAAAATCCATTCAAATCAATATCCACCATCTTCTCTCAACAACATATTCGAACAAATACAGCGACCGTACTCATATCAAAACGATCTAGTCAACGGACGTTTTAGGGCTTCCCGCTTCCACCACTGACAATTGTTACAACGTTACAAAATTTCCTAACATTTGCACTAATCTCAAAACTGACAAAGTACCACATACCTTAAAATTATTTGCCATGCATATCTTTTGCTTCATGTGATAAGCCAATGTCTTTTTATGAGCAAACCCCGCCATGCAATACTCGCAATAATACTTGAATTTTGTGTACAATTGTTCGTCGATCGTCGTCGAAACACGATCTCTGGGTAACAAGCGAGGATTCGGAACATTTTCTACAGTCAATTCAACGCGACTGCTAACCGACGACTCAGAATTAGATACATTGTTCACTTCAATATCCTGCCTTGGAGGGGTTTCCTCTGCAGTTATATCATCGATGATAATTTCGGTGTCCACAACGGAATGCCTCTTAATCAAATGGCGCCGTAGTACCTTCAGGCTAACAAACGTCATTGTACAAAAAGAGCATTTATACTGTTCTCGGCGTTGATTCAGAGAACGCAAGGAAGGCACGGTTGCAGCTCTTTCCTGGGTCACGATACTTAAAGACCGTTTAAATTTCGGAGAAACTTCCTCTTGCAGCTGTGCAGGTTCCCCACTGCCACGGTCTTTTTCCTCCTCAACTCCTTGGTAGTATTCTAATTGAGAAAAAGAGCCGTCTCTTTTAATCATGAATTTTGTATTTTGATGTTGCTCAGTAATAGATTGAATGAGCAATTCTTGCTCATCCGAGGAATGAGAGTCACTATTGACCTCTTCCACTACAATATATGTCTTCTGTCTCTCATTTTGTTCCTCCGCTTCAGGCGATTGTTCCGCAACGTCCTCATAATTCAATCTTTTCGACGTTAACGAATTTCGCGTGGACATTGGAGACGTAGTACCTACGGAACGCATTCTTTTCATAGGGGGTTCATTTAACTCATTGCATAAATATAAGTCTCTGGTCGACGACGAATCGAAATCCGACTCAGATTTTTGACAGCAAACGACGTCGTCAGTCTGTATCTCTCGGTGCACCATTAGGGGCACTTCCAGTGGCAAAGTTTGCACATGTGTAGAATTTGTAACTTTTTCCTCTGTCTGTGTACCCCTATCAAAGAGTGCCAACCTCTGTGAATTGCTCTCGAAATCCTCTTTAACGGCGTTGGGGAGTAGTTGCCACAAAGTTCTGTTGGAGTTTTCGCATTTTATCTTAAATACGTAGCAGCGGTTGATCTCACTTATACAGGAAAGGCAAACCTTTGCAGGCATATTGTCGCACTGCTGGGGCTAAGAGCAGGATAGAATAAAGAAGTTGGTTCCGGTCTCAAGCCTGCATTTCCTTACTCACCTTCAGTTTGGAAATTTCTCGCAACATGTCGGCCACACATCCGGATCCCGCTGAACCGCCATCATAAATTGACAACAGAGTACCGTTAAGGGCCAGGCAGCAGCGGCATATTTTTTCAATATCCATTATTTTACTATTTCATTCACGACTCGTTTCCATTAATGTTATAAAAACAATAGTATGAGACGCCAGTGAAAGACTTCCGTTGTCGAATATCATCTATGAGGCTAGGGATGCCATCCATACAAGATTCCCAACATTACCGAATGTAAAATGCTGATTTTCGGGATCTACTCTTGCTGAAAGGGATGACACATTAACAGACTAATATGACAGATACATACTACACATGTGCACACTTAATGTCGGCGTGAAATCGAATAGATATCTGGCCATTTATACAACCGTTTGATCTGCTTTCTTGAAGGGGATGACACACAGATTTGTCTGACAGATTCAACCCTATTCAGGAAAAATGGTAAATGTTTAGTATGAAAATTTACCCAAATTGTCGACAAAAGGGTTGAATTTCTCAGATCTATTTAGGGTGTTAGGGTGCCACGCTCTTAAATGAACACGATGCTACACGATTTGTAAACAACTGAATTTTAAGCCCTTGATATGAACAGTTAATTTCATCTGCCATTTCAAACGATTTCTTTTAACTTTTTACTGTCTTATTTCAATACTGAAATTGTAATACAAAGTAATACAAAAAGACACAGTTTTACAAATATATTATCGTGCATGTTCGTTCGCTGTTTTCTGTACAGTGGTCCCAGACGTGTCTAATACAAATCATACTTCAACTATATGTATTAGACACATATATACTTACTTTAAATTCATTTTTCGCAATTAGTAACATTTCTGTTTATATTTTGCAGTAATTGTTCAAACATTCGATACTTAAAAACTATGAATAATTATGATAGATCAACTTATTCTTAACAAAATTATCACTTACATCCATACAGTTACTCTGCATTACAATTATTTTAAATTTCATAATAATTGTATAGGTATATAAGCTTTGTTGGTTAGTTGGCAATTTTGAACCAACAACAAAGTTCGTTTACAAACCAATCGAAAGTTCGGCATCAGTTGTCAATAAGTAGGAACGGATTGTTTTCAACTGCGCAACTATAAAGATTTTCGGTGTATCGTATGTAAACATAAAAATGGGAATGGTTTTTATTTGTTGCTTCTATTTTCAAGCAATTAAAATGATAACCAAAAACCTTGCACGAAAACCATGAAATATATATATGTTAGCATTTTTTTGTTTACGTCAATATAAATTGTAATGCTGTATGTAGTCCATAAGTGGTCACATACATATACATATATATATATATATATATATATATATATATATATATGTACAATGTATAGCACGTATGTATGTATGGATAGAATACATTACTCTTTTTAGAGGAAACTCTTTGCTGCAAGTAATACATGAATAATCCTAGTGCGGGGCTTAACAAAAATATCTTCTAGCACACTTTTCCACTCAAAAATAGATGTTCTTGATTAAATTTTATTCCTGTGTACTTTTTCTATACGTGTCCTTTTAATGAAATTTTCTGTACGATAAATTCTCTATTCAAAATGTCTCTTCCAAGTCGTTTTTCTGCATAAACTTAATGACAATGTATTCCCACTACTTTATGTTAAAATATTTCTCGATGTGAAAACGTCTTCAAAAGCAAAGCGTATTTCCAGTAATTTGATGTGCAGAAAACTTAAGTTAATCCAATTAAAACTTACTTAAAACGTATACTTGGCCATTATGTCACTTGCGTTAGATATGATGAATTTAAATATAAATCGTCGTAAAAAATGCTTTTATTAATAACAAAATGAAGAGTTTAAATATAATAATATAAATATACGTTATATTTTGTTTTAAATGAGCAAATATAATTATTTATGTAAAACATTTAAATACAGTTCGTAACATGGTTTCTCAACAAATTTTTAGCTATAGAGAAAAATGCAGAATAAAATCCCGAATGTCGATGAAAAATCAAAATATAAGAATAGACTACGGGCGTTCACATAAACAGAACAAAATTACGCTGGTGCAAGGGAAAACTGTTCCGCGTTCTACAAACACGTACCATAAATGATTGTGATTATGAGGACAAATTTGTCAAGTTTAACATGCCTTGCAGATTTCTGCTACATCGAAATAAAATTGAACCTATTGGTTTATTTTGCACAAAGGTTGCAAGATTCTGTAATCTCATAAGTGTAACATTTGTCCCCGAACTTTCATTGTCGTAATTAATCTGTCATTTGCTAAAAATATATTTGCATTGTCAAATTTTTACAACATAAATATTATCCTTGGAAATAAAGAATCAACATCTAAACATAAACATAGATAAATTATGTATGTCCAATCAAACCATTTTATTTTAAAGAATACATTTTGAAGCAAAGTTCGTCACTTAGCACAAGATATCGTAAAAAAGCGGTATCTGTAAAAGAACGAACATAACAAGAAGTGAAGTAAATCGTACTTTTTCCGATACATTTTGCAATTTTATTTCGTCCCAACAAACTAGGTAACACCTTCTTTCAGAAAATTAACAACGTAGAAAACATGCACATATAATGAAATTGAGCTTCCTTGTGGACAGAATAAAATGTTTATTTCAATAATATGCTTGAAATTTTAATATTTGACACATCGATTTTTAAAATGTAATGCTTTAAAATACTTTAGTCTGGTACTTAATATTAAATTAGAAAATTTTCAAATTACATAAACACATATAAAGTACTTATCACAATCTTTTCATAGAAGCTAGGGTTATTAAGTTAAATTTTTCGAAATTTCAACTTTTTCTCTCGCGAAGGAAAAATCGGTAGTTATAGATAGATATATATCCATATATATATAGTACGTGTTGCAATGAGATACATTTACACTTAGTTAATGAAGTTTGAAATAGTCCTGCAGTACGATCGTCAACATAAACGAATCTACTGAAATTTATCAGATAAGCCTCTGGCTTTAATAGCGAATTCTGTAAGATGTTGCTGTAAAAGACGTTTATTCACCTTTTCTCTGTAATAGGGAGAAGCATTGCATTACCGAAAAATAAAAATATTCGCATGGTTTTAAGTTACCTTATGACTTGTGTTACAAATTTCGCCTTTTCGGCATCATCCACTAACGGTGTAGGGAAATTTGAGATGAGCATTATATGCTTTAGCCATACCGCCATTTCTGCTGGATATTTCTTATTAATGCTGAGAAACACATCGGCAAACTTTTCAACTTGCTGCCGAGGTGTGACGCATGCTACACAAACTATGGAAGTCCGTAATATTTCTTCACCTGCGGCCAAAACTGCTTGAGTCATTTGCTCATAGTTTCGTGATTGCATTACGAAATGTGAGAGGAACTGCACACTCGTGCGAATTGGTCCATTTTCTGGCAATGTCATGGCCTTCAGGGCATAGAATATCAAGCGATCGTATGCAATGGCTTTTTCGTCTAAAGATTGAGGTATTTTTTTAATTAGTTGCATGAGGCAAGCGTAAAACATTTCTATGGTTTCGGCGATATTTGAAAATCCATCTTCGGGCGTTGACTATAATTACAGAAGATGACATTTTGTGTCAAATTTGAATAACAAAGAGCTTACCTCAAATAACTTAAAGCTATGTAAAACAAACTCAACCAGCAACTGTTGCATTAGGGATTTGCAATCATCATCTCTATAGAAAATGACTATGGCCTATTGGAAGGAAAGTCGTCAAATGGTACCCATGAATAATCCACCAAACTTACCGTTTTTGAAATTTCTAATGTGGGAGCACAACATCTCGTTTGAAAAATAGCAACTATGAAGTAACAAAGGTCTTGAAGCATGGGTTTGAAGCTTGATTTTAAATTAACTATGGCATGTTTAAGAGCGGCACATGCAGTCTATTGAGGTAGAAAGAATGTGCAAAGGTCATCAGTATAATTGCTAATGTTTGAACATAAACAAACAAATGAAAAAAATATTACCTCTAACACATCAAGTTCCTCTACCCAAAGTTCTGCTATTTGCCTAAATATGGGCATGGTTTTTTGCATAACGATCAAAACAGGCTGCACGTTTTGCAGGTCTTCTATCTGATCATCATCATCAAGGTCGGTATTAAGTGAGCAAAATAGGGTTGCCACCATGTTCAAACGAAATATTGTACGTATTCTGGCTTGTGGTGTTTTCTAAAAAAACTATAATTAATGATATTGATACAGCTTTATTATATACTTACAGCTTCACTTTGGCAAATGTTCGATAGTTCTGCAAAGCACGGACTAACAATTATATCCAGGTAATTTGGGATTTTGTCAGGCGTTAATAAACTCATTAATTTTCCGATACTAAACATTAAACGCACACAGTCGGAATTTTTCATTTGTCCCGATGACAAGGATGCCTGACAAGCATTTAATAGAGGCTCAGCAAAGGGTTTCATTTGGAGTTGACAGTCACGACATAGTTCTTTAAGACCAAGTGTGGCTTGGGCAGACATAGATGAATTTAAACCTCGTACCAGCAGCTCTATAGCCGAAGGTATATAAGCCGGATTTCCCCTCAGCCACTGGCAATACGATCCAACAGTTTCGAGAGCTGTACCCAACAATTTTTCATTCATTTTCTCGTAAGGAATTTCGTTAAGCATTCGCATCAATTTTGGTATTTGCTTGGTTTCCTCGCCATCAAAGTGTTCGGCTACAGATTGGAAGGAATAAATGCAAGCCTCTAGCTTCGTCCATTGTGTGGGATTGGTTTGCAGCTGGGCTACAGTCTCATCTAATACCGCTGACAAAATATCCAAAATATGGTCGTGCAATACGTCATAGCAGTACATCTACAAATATTAATAAATGTAATGACTTCAATGTATGAAATTAAATAGTTCATACAAAAGTATCTGATATGTCTTGACGGTAGCAACGAAAACTTTCCAAATCATCTGAACTCCATTTGTCAATAGAATTTTCGTCCGGCTGTTCCGACTTCCTCACTAAAATTCGAGTAAGATGTGCATACAAAGGCTTAATGTATTCCCAGCACTTGAGACGTTCTTCTTCACTGTTCATGGCGAAAACCTCATCTTGCAACAGGTACCAGAAACCTAATGCCATACTACTACACGATTCCTCAACCGGGTATATACCTGGCTTATCCGTACATTGCAAAATCTCATGCACCAGACTATTATACAGGGCAGAAAGTTCAGGATCAGTGGTGGTAATTCCGCTTAGCAACAACTGCGAATGTCGCTCAACAGCCGACACAAAAAGAGTATAAATGTAGGAAACAATGTCTTCGTTGTTATTATCTGGTTTCCACTCCATTTTTGTAATGTTACTCAATGAATCCAAAAACATCTTTATAAGTAGAAACGCCGTCTTTCTATACAAATGGCAATCTGGCTGTATTATTATGGTGGTAAGTGTCTTTAAACATGTCTCAGCCAAGTCATTCTCATCGGCAGACATGCAACCATCCCCATCAGGATCTTGAGTACAGGGCCAGTAACATTTATTGACAACCTTCAGAAGGATGCCAGAGATACCGACGCAATTCTCGATCGAAAAGCCAATATTTCTAGTAGTGCGAACAATCATCATATTCTCCTACACAACTATATTTCAAAACTTACTTTACCCATGTGCCTACACATTTTACGGCTCTAGTCATGTTATTAAAGATCTCGGCGTCCCACTCTCGCTCGAGTTGCATTTGTAGATATCGTTCTGTAGTTTCTATTACGATAGGAGTTCTCTTGGCAACTTCGGCTCGGAGTGTCGTTCGTTTCACGGATGAGTAGATAGCCTGCATCTGTAAATGCGATAAATTTGAATAGGTCAAAATCATGAAATTAGCGGCAGATATAAATAAAGCCAACTGCTTATTTAATGTTGATTTTTATCTGAAAAACCAAAAATATTTCCTTGCAAATATATAAAAATATTCCACATAAGAATGACAAATTAGATATTTAGAATCGCTTTGTCTGCGAAATCAACGCAGATCTCAGGTCAAAATATATCATTTTTTGTGATTTTGAACTATTCTAAAGGGAATGGGGTACTTTTTGATCGTGTATTCAGTGAAGCGTAGACCCCTCATCCTTAGAACAAGAAATGCGTTTGCAAAAGTGCTAAGAATTACTTGCACATTTTCGAAGAATGTAGTAAAATCTGTACATAAGTACCTCTTCAGGAATAGCCTGTAGCACCTCCAACATTATCCACAACTGTGTATCACTGCTCACATTCGATATTTGCTGGTTTTGAAAAGTGTTGATTACGTCCTCAATAGCACTAGGCCATTCGCTTAGCATGTGGACAATGTATGCACTAAGCTGAAAACCGGAAAGACCAGTAGGTATAATATGCTATAGCATAAATGTATTGTCCCTACCGCTATACACAGACGATTCAGCACCAATTTGGGACCGCAGGCAAACTGAATAATAGTTTCCAGAATCTTCTGTTTCAGCTCATCACGGTTTTCGGGCGGAACCTCGTGCCAAAACTTCATTAGCTTCGAATGCAGAGTTATGGCGCCGAAGAACTGCACTTCTTGGCTCTGCAATTAATATGTAAACTCGTCTCCATATCTGATGAATTAACGATTAAAGGACAACAACCCTACCTTCCCCAACTGCATCAGCTGCCATGAAAATTGCCAGGCCTGGGTACTCGCTTGCGCCTTTGTCAGCCATTCATGCAGATGAGCCTGCTCTTGGGATGTGGAGCGATAGAAAACCACCACCGCCTCCTCCAGACGGGCTATATCAATCGGCTCCATTTTGTGCCCACGGTAGTTTTTATGCTATCTACAGTTTGTTTACTTAAAAGATACCCTTTACTGTGCGATGACCAGTAAATTACCACAGTTGAATTATAATTTACTGAAATAACCTAATAAAACTCCCCACACTCCACTCCTTTAGAAGAAAATACTTTGCAAATGAATAAAAGTGGTCGCAAATCAACTCTAGAACTAGTGGACAATCGACAACAAATGTAGGCTAGTGATGGGTAAATGAATTTGAATTTTATCGAATTCCTCTGTCGTTGGGCAACAAAATCGATTATTCCGCATAAAATTTTGAAATTGCTCATTCAGGGAAAGAGCTTGTATTTATAAACAAGAGAAAACTAACTTGAGAGTTGGTAGAAAATTGCTCTTCCATTATAATTCCGGCGAGTAGATAAAAAACCTGAACATTCAACATTGCCAAGCAGAATTTTACACAACATTAAATATGGTTTTTCCTCGATATAATTACATGTGCTTACAAAATGTGTTGATTTTTGTGTTGATCTTGATACATTTTTCCAATATCATCGACATTATACAAAAATTATTTGCGAACATTTGTACAAATTGATTTTTTATGGCAACACTGCAACCCCATTTCTTCTCGTTTGCTTTCTTTCTACTCGATAGCTTTATAACAACACGCAGTCATTCGTAAAAAGAAAATTGTATCGCTCACATCATATCCCTTGTTGGGAAGTTATTAGTATTTTCTATGTTACCGTAATATAACAGATCGATTTATAATTCTTTAGGAATCACGTTGGAATCTATATAACCCCGCGAGGTTATGCAATTTGATAGTTTTTAAAATTCTAAATTTTTATATTTTATAAATTTCGATTTGAACAGACATAAGTTTGATAATTGGCGATGGCGATTCCTTGGCCAAATAATTCTTTTCTTCGAAAGCAACACTAACCCGGAAAAACACGCATTGGGAGATTCGTTTCCTTTTTTTATTGTTATAAGCTCTTTAATTCAGGCTGGCCGAAATCAAGCGGTTCCATGTTTTGACGAAAATCAACTCGATCCTCGACCTCAATCGTCTAAATCGAACCAATTTTAACGTACACACCTCTGTCTTAAGAGGATGGTGCACAGGCACATTGGTTTGATAGATTTAAGCTTATTTGTAAAAATTTCCAAATATCCATGCTCACTATGGGTTTAAAAGGTCAATTCATTTGAGTGCTCAATATTACTAAATAATTTTTGAGTGGATCTTCTTCTTGGTGTTTCGCTTGAAGTTTAATTCAATTTATTCAGTAAATAATTTAATTTTCTGTGAGATTTCATTCCAATAAACAGATGATGTTCCATGTAATAATTAAATGTTGAATAGGCTGAAATTATAATAGGTTTAAAATTGCTTAAAGAACTGTTGTAAGTTCTGCTAGCCAAAATTGAAGTTCTTCAAAAAATATATAAAAATTTAGATATTTACGTACTTGATGAACATCCCAATTACTTAATGAGACTTTTAGATATTTTAATAATTTTCCGATAAAAGTTTAAAATATTGATCGCAAAGTAGTGTCACATTACGTTTTTCCATTCGAAGAACCCAAACAGAAATTGTAATTTGTATTCATTTCAATTAAATTATAATATAGCATTAATTGGGAAATAACTATTGAATATTATTGTGACGAAATTGTTTATATAAATATATTATATAATATTATAGATATTGTAAATACATACATATTATACTTGATATTATTAATAAAATATAATTCTTTTGTAATACACTCACGGTTTTTTAATCTATAGTTTTTGTTAGGTAGCTTTTTAGCATATATTTTTTCCATTTCTGTTTTTTTCAGCGAATCGTAATCTGCAATCGTAAAAGAATGAATCTTTTGTATTTTTCAATTTTTGTGCAAATTGTCATTAGGTTGAGTGCGAAACAGAAAATGACGTAACTGTAAACAACTACCAGCTGTTAACGAAATCTTACAATATGAGAACCGGCACTAGTGAGTGTATAGTTTTCTTTCGTGGTTTTTTTAAATTCGTAATTGCATGAATGCCCTACAAATTCAATTCAAATTGTTATAAATCTGTCAGACCAACCTGATGCATATATCGTCTCCTTCAGAGGTGCGTTCAGGGACTAATGTCGACGGGTTTAATTTAATTTAATTTATTTATTCAGGATTGTAATTTAAAGCCTTAAGGCCGATTTGATTAAATTACAATATTACAACGTATCTTCTCCATAATTCAATAATGTATAATGCGTTATACAACTTTACAATAATAATATTGTAAAAAAGTTTGTATATCTTAATACCAGAAAAATATGATTTACGATATGACGGTCTACATCACTTATTAGAATTTTTCAATATGTATGTTTTTCGTCCTAAAATACGTAATTATGACTTTAATTGGAATTTACAGCCACTCCATAATACAACGAAAAATAAATAACAGATTAAATAGTAAAAATTAATAACTCCAAGTGATTTTTTTTTAAGATTTAATTAACTAAGTAATGAGATGCTATACAAGTAATAACTCAACAAAAGGGAAGAAACAATAATAAGTTTAGCGATAATCATTTCCCCGTTCAGAATTGAAAAAAAACCCAAAAAATAGATGGCTAGCAAACTATATGACTGCAATATCAAAGAAAAAAGGGCTCAAGCGGATAATTATAGATGAGGAATATCATGGAAATACGCAAGAAGTCTCTTCTTGTAAGTGTTTTGGGATGAAGAAAAAAGTTTTAATGTGTTTGGAAGTTTGTTAAACTGCCTGGCTACTCTTACTTGAAAAGATCTGCTAATATAATATTTAGTGTTATGAATAATCAATTGATTAGTGCGAATTGATCGAGCAAATTTAAATAATTCTGCAAGAAACATCGGTGATGGATTTTTAATAGAATTAAAGAACAAAAGCAATAAACGAATAACTACAAAATTAGGAAAAAAAAACAGCCTAGAAATTGGAGCACAAACGGAAACATGTGCACAATTTGACGAATACAGAACAGATAACGTATAGCACGATTGAAAAACAGCTAAATTTTCGTTATATTGCTTTTAACTTTACCGACATATATTTCGATACAACAACTTATATGCGACATTATTAAACTATGTACTAGTTTTCGTTTAACATGAAGCGGAGTTATTAAATCGGAATTATATAACCGCCGAAGGGTCATATTCACGCGCGAAACTACTCTATCAGTGTGCAATTCAAATCAGAGCTTATCATTAATTATAACGCTTAAACATTCAATACTGCGCACAAATTCAATAGCTACAGGACATCCACACAGAGGGACATTGGAATACATTCCTAATTTTTGCTTGAATAACGTCATTATTGTGATAACTTCCATTCCAAAAGCAGCTGAACATCATCAGCATACGCAAAGCATAAACAGTCATTCGACCTACTAAACAGATCATTTAGGTACAAAATAAAAAGCATAGATCCAAGTACTGAACCTTGCGGGACACCACTTCTGACTGGCACTACGTTCGACGTCGTACTGTTAAGACACACGCATCCTATCACATAAATATGAATACATAAGTTTGCATGCATTGCTGCCAAAGCCATACAATTCCAAAAGCTTGTTTATTAGACTAGGATTAGGATTTATCATTGGAAGCGTCACCGATAACAGACTTCTGCCGGCAACTGTTCTTTTGTAGAAAACAACAATAATATTGTCACTTTTCAACACTGCGGAGCTCACCAACAACTTTTAAGCAGTATTATATTGTTGTCCCTGTTTTTCATGTATGTTTTGCCGGTTATGGCAAGGGCCTAAGAGACGCGTTTATTTCTTGTAAAAAGTGTGGTAATTTTTTCTTTGCGTGATTTTCGTCCAAAAAGAAGTCGGACCAGAGCAGAAAACAAGCCAATAAAAAGAAGACATGTAAGTTTTAATAGTTCACCTCAAAATATTTGCGCAATGTTAACGAAAGTCTCGCAGGGCCCGGGATCTTTCGCCTTCTGGGGAGTCAGCAGAGAAATCGAAAGATATCAAGGAAAGTAAAGATGGCGGTAAGACCGCTAACAATAAAGTGAGTTCGTCCTCCAATGCCAACCGTGGTAGAGAGAGGGACCGTAGGAGACGGGGAAGTGCAACTTCCAGCAGTGACTCCAGTGACAGGTGAGGACCAAAGTCGACATTGCACATTTGCCAAATTTAGTTGCGATCTTTGCCTTCCTTTACAGTTCATCTGACAGCAGCTCTTCCGCCAGTAGTTCGGGATCCGGTTCTCGCTCGAGCTCTTCCAGTTCCAGTGGTTCGTCGTCATCATCATCATCGTCTTCATCTCGGAAAAGCGGTTCACGTTCCCATTCGCGCAGTCCGCCACCAAAGAGACGTGAAAGATCCCGCAGTCCCCCACCAAAACGGCGTGAGCGTTCCCGCAGCCCTCCCCAGAAACAAAGGGAACGTTCGCGTTCTCGCTCGCGCAGCCCTCCACCCAAACCTAGAGAGCGGTCACGTTCTCGTTCTCCACCACCAAAGCGGCGCGAACGCTCCCGCAGCCCAGTTGCTAAAGCACGCGAGCGCACCCGTAGTCGTTCGCGCAGTCCCGCAGCCAAACAACGAGAACGTTCAGTAACACCTAAACCCACGCGCATACACATTGGACGCTTAACTCGTAACGTGACCAAGGAACATGTCGTTGAGATCTTCGGGTGCTTCGGAGAAGTGAAAAATGTAGAATTTCCCACGGATCGTTTCCATCCCACATTCGGCAGGGGAGTTGCCTACGTCGAATATGCAACACACGAGGAGTGCGATAATGCTATTAAGCAGATGGATGGTGGTCAAATTGATGGACAGGAGATTAATGTTTCCGCAGTTCTAACACCAAAGATCCGCGGCCCACAGCGACGTCCATCTCCTGTGAACCGCAGACCCAACGAGCGTTGGCGTGCATCCCCACGCTTTAATCGGTTCAATCGAAATCGACGATCACCACCTCGTGGTGGGCGCCGCTCTCCTCGTAGACGTTCCCGCTCACCCATTCGACGACGCAGACGCAGCAATAGCTCGGATAGTTCACGCTAAGAAACTACTTCATTAGGATTTCAAATGAAATGGAAGAGGAATCCAATCACTTCTACGCAAAATCACACTTTCGTTCCATTTGACACCCTTATGGTATTTGATTCTGATTGTTCGCATTTTTTAATTAATGTGTTAAAAAGTAGTATATAAATTCCACATACATATATGCACATGTGCATCTGAAACTATTAAATAAAGAAGCAGAAGGTGACTTAGAAATAATCAGTGCAAAAATGTACATTGGTCTTTAGTTAGAGGGCAGCCTTGAGGGTGATATTTATGAAAAAAACATGGACGTTTCTTAATTGTCTGTGGCTTGTGTAAATACCGAGGCGTTCCGACTTTAGGTTTACGTATCCTTACAAAATCAGGCTCATGCAACTCAAAGACTTCATGCTTGTTTCGTAGCAGTGTCTTGAGGCCTCCGCATTCGGACTTAATTTGTTTTAAATCCTTGCTGTCCAAGTTTTTAGCTATTTCTGACATTCTTAACGATCTACCGCTGTGCCAAGCATCGATTTCTGCTGCACTGCTGTCGTTGTTCAGCAGTAGAAGAAATATCTTCATGACCAGATCATTAATAGTGGCCTTGTCGATTTGTGTACAATTTTTCACATTTTCCACTTTATCCCTAAGTTTGACGCCCATCTGATCCGTGACCGAGTGCAGATGTTGTTCACTTCTAACAAAAGCTTTGACTTCTTCCACCTTTTTCAAATGCGATGTCCAGGAATAGTTGCGGTTTCGTCCAACAAAAGCAATCCGCTTCGTGCTAGGTATTTTTAAGCGATCTTTCTCGGTAACGAATCCACAACGGTTTGAAATGCTCTCGGCGTAATCGCAGAAGTCTTTGTACGCCGATACAGACGAGTTTCTCCGCTGGAATTTCTTTCCCGAGAACTCGAAAGCGCAACAGGGCAAAAGAAAATATTTCATTTGGTAATGACTAGTTGCAGCTAGTACTGGAAGCCATGGCGAGAGCTCATCTGAATGATTGCCAATAATCCAATCAACGTCCGATGGCAGCATGAACTTGAGAGGTTCGACAACCTGTTCCCGCAAATTTTGCGACACTTTCAAGGGGTATAGCGACCAAATTTTTCTCGATCTGATGTCGTAGCCATAACCATTATAACCTTCTTCTATCAAGATATAAACCAGCAGACCATTCCCACATCCCAAATCTGCAAATGCCTGTGGAGAGTGACAGACGGTATCGCTTTGCCACAGCGTAATCAAATATGCGGCTATGGCCAAATCCTCATATATGAATTTCAACGGATCTGTTGACTCCTTAGCTTCATCCCAAAACTGGAATTCATATCGCAAATAAAAAGATTATTAACGGATTTGATGGCATGTATACATATAATGGCACCTTTAAAGCAATTTCGCTGTATTTCTTCTTCAATTCGTTGTATACTCTGTTATACTTTTCAATGTCGACCAAACGCAAAGACATATTTTCGCTCGAAAATACGGCAGCCACGTCGTTCGAATCGGCTATATGGCACCATTTTAATAACTTTGGTCTTAGAACATATTCGGCCCATCGACAGCTAGACTCGATATCGCTTTGAGGATTTAGTACTTCTATGTGTATTTTATTTTCAAGCAACTTGATTTCAAAATCATCAAACTGATTGGTCGCGAATGAAAGTCTATAGTAGTTTTGAGTAAAATCTAATTGAAAAATGGTTAGATACATTACATTACCAAATTGTATTTGGACGAGTTGTCGAACGTCGTGAGTGAAAAAATAAAAGTATGACATCTAAAAGTAGATGTCATACTTTTATTATGTAGGCAAAACAACGGAAATTGACTGGAGATCGAGTCTTTGAAAATGCTTGATAACTCGTCATAACTTTGATAACGACTTTCAGTATTTGCTGGATGTTGTTCCGACATTCGACAAATACTCTCGTTTTTCTTTTTTACCCAGTATTCCAGTGGCTTCTGTGCCGTCTTCGCCTCTCTTTGAAAAACATTTAAAGTGCACAACAAACCCTTCCAGCTGTTTATCCTCTCCCAGTGCGATTTGCTGGAGGCACTCCATTAATGTTGCCTTATCGCTCGCAGTTCGCAATACATCAGATACCTCCGGGCCGTGGAGCTGCTTAATGCCCTTTCCGATATATTCAACATTGTCGATGACACAGCCACATAGTTTACGGTTGATCGCATGGTAATTGTTCAAAAGTATTGTTATGGCTGTCCAAAATTGTTGTCTACTTATACGTTCCATTGCTGACAAGTGCCACTCTTTGAATGCCAAATGCGAACAACATATGTTGGATTTGTTTACATCTGTGTTGTATTAGGGCTCCGCGAAAATAATGGCGTTGCGCATAATTAGCGATAATATTAAACGAAATGGAACTAAAAAAAATAGAATTTTGAAATATTTGGTTTTAGATATTCATATTTTTCTGCAATCTGAACTCGTTTTCATTGTTCAGTGGGGCCACCATAATTATTTCCTCGGTCAGACGGAATATGATACTAATTATGCTAATATCTTGACCCTGACAACATATTGATCAAGTCAGTGCCTTTATGATTGACAGTTGTCGTGTCAGAATCTTATGTAATACGATCAGTTGTCTTCACTGTGCGGTTGGACGTTGCGAGTGTTACATTATTTCGCGAATAAATCGTAAATTATTGAAGGTTTTATGTGTTAATATGTCTTTCCTTCGTCAAGTTCCAAAATACCTGAGAGTTACAAACAGCCCGATTCAGTATAAGGTAAGAGCACAATTGGTGTTGGTTTGTCAGGTGACAGTCTGCTGATTTATACTTTGCCGTGTAGAAGGCAGCAGCACCATCACAGTTTCACCAAGGTTTGCAAAGGAACTATAGCAGCTATGTAGGATTAGAGCATTCCTCTATGTTTCCCGGGGCAAAAGCTCCTTTTGTAAGCAAACCAACTTTTATAATGCCGACCACATACTCGCCAATACCTATATATCGCGTTATGGACCGAGATGGAAACGTTAGGGAATCTAGCCAGGATCCTCAATTAAGCAAAGAAGTGGTAAAGAAGATGTTCCGGGACATGGTTCTGCTTAATACGATGGACAAAATATTGTATGAATCTCAACGGCAAGGACGTATATCATTCTATATGACCAATTTCGGAGAGGAGGCCAGCCACATAGGCAGTGCTGCTGCTCTGGAGGCGCGTGATCTAATCTATGGCCAGTACAGAGAAGCTGGCGTATTGGTATGGAGAGGCTTTACGATTGAACAATTTGTTGATCAATGTTATGGCAATGACTCCGACATTGGCAGAGGCAAGCAAATGCCTGTGCATTATGGCTCTAAGGAACTTAATTTTGTCACCATTTCCAGTCCGCTTTGTGAGTACTCGTTGAAATTGAGTTTTATTAGTGTGGAAAAAGAATAAATGCACGTTTATTTTACAGCTACCCAAATGCCACAAGCGGTTGGAGCCGCTTACGCCCTCAAGCGGCGTCCCAACAACGACGCATGTGTGGTTTGTTACTTCGGCGAGGGTGCCGCTTCTGAAGGGGATGCACATGCAGCTTTCAATTTCGCTGCTACTTTGGATTGTCCTGTAATACTCTTCTGGTAAGCAAGGTTTGCTTCGACCTTAAGACAATCTTTAAAAAACCCATGAACACTTATCATTCCAGTCGGAACAACGGCTTTGCCATATCTACGCCAACTCATGAACAGTACAAGGGTGATGGTGTTGCTGCCAGGGGACCTGCATATGGCATTGCCACTATCCGTGTTGATGGCACAGATGTGTTTGCCGTGTACAACGCTATGAAGTTGGCTCGCGATTACGTTTTGCGTGAAAACAAGCCTGTCATATTTGAAGCCATGGTTTATCGGTATGATGAGTACTAGCACATCCACAATTGACCTGATTTTAGTTGTCTATAATTCTATATTTAGTATAATCTATAACTCTATATTTAAAGTGTTGGCCACCACTCGACGTCTGATGATTCTACTGCTTATCGTTCCGCTGAAGAAATCGAAATTTGGAACTCATCTGAACATCCCATTTCTAAGCTAAAGAGCTATATGATTAAGCGGGGATGGTTCAATGAAGAAGAAGAAAATGCATTTGTCAAAGATGTCCGCAAACAAGTCCTGAAACAGATTTCGGTATCTGAGAAGAAGTTAAAGCCCAACTGGAGGGAGATGTTCGAAGACGTGTATGCCGAAATGCCAGAGCATTTGAAGGAGCAGATGAACGAATTGGAGGACCACATTAAGGCTCATAAGGACTTCTATCCTCTCAGAGACTTCAAATCCTAAATGAATGGAAATGACAGTGCTGCAGAACAAGGAGGCTTTTAAAGTGCATTTATTAGATTAGGTAGCAAAGCTGTATGAATATAAGCCATCAAAATGATACAACTCTGTAATAATTATCGAATGTCGCATTTATTTCCAATATATTTGACCGGTTTTGATTAACTGGAGGAAAGTTTATCTTACATTTTTCATCGGACTAAAAATACAAATACATCTGAACAAAATCAAGTTTTTTTTTTCGTTTTAATTAACATCAACGAGATGACCCCAGATCACATACAGTATCTACCTGTTTTCTTATAGGAATGAATGTAATCGCACGTTTTGGATAAAATCTTAGCATATGTAAAAAACAAATGAACGAAGGCAACATGCTTCCAGAACTTAATTAGTGCGTAGCTGGTAGTCCCCATTCTGTGTAATATAGCGTACCCAAGGCAATGCCTGATAGCCGCTTTTCTCAATGATTTTCAAATAACGCACTTGAATGCCAGAAGTGGTGAAGTATGGTATCTCAAAACGCACTTGAATGGGAGGCTTTCCCTCGTTGCTGTCCTCACTTTTAACACTCGGTAGGCCAAAATGAGCTCGCATTAGGTACTCCTTCCCGCCGGGAAAAGATTTGATGGTCCAAATGACAGCATTCTGCTCGGGGGCGTATTTGCAACTACCGATCGTAGTTTTGAATTTCGGAGAGTCCGCGTCTGCTGGCACGGGAATGATAATTTCTACGTTGTTTGCGGTGGAACGACGTTTGAACTGTGATTTTGCCTTAATCATATACTCAACTCGTGAATGCTCATGTCGCTCTATAACCGATTCAATCCAAATCAATGGTTTCACCTGTAAAGATATCAGCGAATATTTATTCATTTATAACGAATGATGTATTCCAAACTCACATGTGTGTTCAATCTATAGGACATCAACTCAAATTCACCATCTGGTGGTATGAATGAAATGGTACGGTCGTTTTCAAATCGTGACAAACGCACGCATTGA
This sequence comes from Philornis downsi, assembly GCA_019455685.1. Classification (NCBI taxonomy): domain Eukaryota; kingdom Metazoa; phylum Arthropoda; class Insecta; order Diptera; family Muscidae; genus Philornis; species Philornis downsi. The sequence continues at coordinate 202,575 of JAHXMU010000053.1, read as the reverse complement.
TGGAACTTTACATCTTCTAGTTCCACCGATTTGGATTTTCCCCTTCCTGTGCTTTCGAACAATACTTTATCGTTGAGGCCCAATCTTAGCTCCGGCATCCCTGAGAGATACACGCGCATTTTTATAGCCCCTACTATTTCGCTGCGTAGTACATTGCCATTGGCATTTGCCAGTAGATTTACTGATTCGATAACATCCAAAAACACCTCATTCTTCCTATACTTTATGCCCTCAGACCGCCATGAAACTGCGTTTGTCACTGCCATCGGGATTCGTGGCTGTATCTCCAACTTGTGCCCCTCCTGTGTGATGTATTCTTGGAGTATTTTGGAGTCCGTAGTTTGCGGATAACCAAAATCAAGTAGTTCGTCCAACAATTCGTAAATAATGACAAAGTTATCTCGTATTGATTCCTCCTCCAGCTCTTTAAAGTACTCAATAAAGACCTGTGCAATCTTATGCAAAAACACAAAAACCAGCGCTATGTTCACATTCTTGTTGCGGGGCGTAGTTGACACGATGTACAAATTGTTTGTCTTGATGTAGGCAAAGGTGCAATCTGCTGTTTGGAGAATGGGCGTGATCATGCCCTCCTCCTCCTTTTCCATAAGCAATGGCATGAATTTGTCAATAACTGCCATGTCCATATTGTCCCCGCGATAATTTCGCGATATTAGGACCTTCCCTTTCACATCCAATACATATATTGCTGACGAAGACATCTTTGCCCCCCGTTAACAGCCTTTGCCTTGGTTCTTGATGTCGACCCTCGGTGTCAACCAAAACTAGCCGATACAGAAAATGTGAGTCAGTTGCAAATACACAAGTGCTGGTAATGGGCAAAGATATCTCCCAATGACCAAATTCACTTTTCTATTTTCAAAATGCAATTTCTATATAATCCAAGATGGAAAAAGTAAAAAGTACGCCAACTCTTTTCGATAAATAACTCCACCTTTCACAAACTTACGTACGTCGACGAATTGTCATTAGAACAATGACAAATGTGCAATAATAATGATGCCACATTGCTGGGTTTGGGTTAACAATAGTGATACAAGTCAACCTGAGAATACCGGCGGCCGTTATTCGAAAAATTTTAATCTTTCGGCGGTAGCGGATCCAAATTTAAAATTGCGATGGCTAAATTCTGTGGCTATTACAAAAAAAAAAAAAAAAAAAGAATTATGTTAGGACAAAGTCTCCATACTTAATCAAAATGGTAAGCAAGTTTGAACTATTGGTACTATTAGATTATAGTACTGTATTGTGTACTGGGCAATCAAATTTTCGGTTATAAATTCGGTAAAATTAAATAAAACACACATAAAGTTATGATTTCGATTAAAATTTTAGTTCATTTAGTTCATTTGCAATAAAGTCAAAATCGGTCATGTTGTGGCTCGTGGCACCGTCTTGTTGAAACCACATATCGCCCAGTTCATAATCCTATCACACAGCCATAGGGCTTTGAATTGAAATTCGAATTATCCACACACTTTCACTAACAGAAGCGATATTTTCGGCAGTGCGTACTTTGCGATGATACGCACCCCTGACCACATCTGTAACGCTTCCCGTCTCTTCATGACGACCATAGTTCATATAAAAACGCAGTAAAGTGCTTGTGAAGGCACTTCTCAAACCTTTAGGAAGCATAAAATCAGAGTCATGTAAGTAGTCGGCGGCTATATTCATCATTTTTCTAAAATAAGGTTAAATTTATCAGAACATGCAATTAGTGCGAGTGAGCTGTTCGTGCAAAAAATCGAAGGCCTTCACTTCGTTCTATTTCATCTTTTTCAGTTGTTTCAGTGATTTTTAGGGATGTTTTTCTAGAAGCAAGGGATTTAATAGCAGACCAATTGTTTTTCTCTGTAAATAAAGTTGATATGATTAGAATGCTAAGAGAGTCAAATGATCCCAATCTCTTCGTAACCCTCTTTACACAATAACCCCATAACTTTATATATTTTAAATACTATTTTTGCAGATTATATGAAGTTGGTCAATAATGTAGGAATACCATTGCATATAACGTTAAAAAACGTCAAACTATTAAAGTTTCACGTGCGACAAAATTACGCTCTTGAGTGAAAGTGGAACCAAGAACAATAATTGGTCAGTACGATTCCACAGTCTTTCATACTATTAAAGTTCCACATTGTGAAAGAGAGGGAGAGAGGACAAAATTACGCTATTGAGTGAACGTTATAAGCAGAAGAAATTCACTCCAGAGCGAAATGATCGTCTCTGCGTGTACATGGTCTTTGCTATGATAAACATTTCTAGTGTAATATTTTGCTTATCAATAAATCGCCGCCATGCAAAGATGTTCTCTAACTGAGGGATCCGATTTGCCCTTCTAACCACGGAATAAATAAAGATACATATATTTCCTTACTCTATGCAATATCCTAAAGGTACTCAAGCATTTCGTGGTGCAAACACAATTAGTTTGGATAAAATCAGAATGTTTATAAGAATTAAATTGGATTCGAAAAGTTCAAAAAATCAGCCATTTTTAAAGGTAAATCACTGATCGGAAAGTATTTTTCGATTGCATTTGAATATATGTAGATGAGGTAAACTTGTTATGAACCGCATTTTGGAAACTGCACTACTTTGCGATTGAAAGCTATTTAGCTATTTTCTTTACTGGTCAGAATTCAACATATTTCCCGATTGACGATGATGCAACTATTAAAACTTTGAAATGCAAAATACAGGAGTATGTTAATGTGGCTGCAGAAAATCAGGAGATTCGCACTCTTACTAAGTCATTTATCGACAGCCGAAAAGTGAAGGATCTTTGTTATACTCGGGGTTCTTCAATAATGCTCTATAGCCACGAAGCCGATTTCTGCAAACATCGGGAGTCAGTGCCCTATTTCATTTGTTTCCTTCAAGTATTCATCAATGAGTCCAACCTTCAACAGCGTGAATTGGATCATACGCACTTATTAGCGTTACCCAAAGATAAAGCGAATGAGTCGTCTCCCAACAGCTCAACATCGTCTGTAACGTTGATGGCTGAATCGGATGCGGAAAGTTCCGACAATGAATCGGAGTCAACTTTAAGTAATTCGGATGCCGGCACTAGTGTTGAATCGAACAACTCTAAGTTGTTAAGTGATCGGAGAAAGCGCAAAAGTCACATCGAAAGAATTGATCAAAAAAGGTGAGTTTCTTGAATTTGATGTATTGTATTGTATTTCTTTATGTGATAATATTTACATTATTGAATCATAAGACCTAGAGATTCTCCAGATTTAGATAGATTGTCCTCCACATTGTGCAAGTATTTGGATGAGTTTCCCAAATCACAAAAGGATGTTGAAAAAAACTATTCAGATGATAACAATAGTGATGAATCGGATAATCCCAACGCGTTAGAAAATATCCGTGACAGCAACAAAAGCGTTGATTGGAATGTGGGTCATGATAAGTAAGTTAAGCTTTATAAACATAAAAGTCAGAAGCTGCCGCTTAATTCGATTTTTCAATTTTGAGATTGCCACAGTACTTTCTCAATTTTCATTGTTTTTTAATGTGATATTTTTCTGGCAAAATTGTGTACCGTTATTAAGTATATCGCGCATCGAACAATATATATTTCAAAACAAAATCCACAATAAGCGCTTGTGTTGGCCCTCTTGATAATTTTGTTTGTTTGACTTAAGCGGTTTCTTTTGAAGACCACAGAAATTACGTTATAGTCTTAACTCTGCAGGATAAGAGACACATCAGAAGTGAATGAATCACCATCGTCGTTATCTACATACGTGGATGAAGATCCGAAGAGTAGTGAAAAAACTGAACAAAAGCTGTCAGACATTCAGCAAACAGGTGTCGAGAACCATATATATTCCAAATCCCTAAGCACGAGTGTAGTGCTTGATAAAATTATTCCGTGGGAAACGCAACAACCAGTACAAAATACACCTTCCAATAGCTCTGCTACCTACACGCAAGAAAAGAGGGATATTATCGGCATTCAATCCAGCATTTTGTCCACAACCAGTGATTTTTGTCATCCATGTACCATTATAGATCCGATCTTCCGTGAATTTGCACTCATTATTTCAAATAATGCTCATGATATCAATAAAACTGAATGCAGAAATTTACTGGAGTGGTTCTTTAATAGATTTCGAAATTGCGATAATTCAAGTCAATTGCAATTTTTAAATCATGCCGCCATAACTCATTTCGAAGGAAGACTGTGGATAGCATGCATGAATACCGATACATGTGAATGGGTAATTTCGAACATATCAAAATATCCACTACATTCGTACAATGTAGAATCACTAAATACGGGGCACCACTTGTGTGAAGTGGTCGTACCTAACATGGTTTCTAAAGAAAACAATTTGCTAGATATTTTTGAATTATTGGAAAAACAGAATCCAAATCTAAGCACAATTAAATGGTGCGTCTCAAATCGTAGATTTTTGGCAGGTGATGAGAAAGATTACAATGAATTGGCTGTTTCCGCCTTGTGTACCAATGAACTTCTTCACATAAGTGTGGATAGCGAGACAAAGCAATTCTTAGATGGAGTGGACAAGAAATTAAAGTATTGTTTTTGGCATATCGTATTTAAGTTTGTTAATGTCTAAATTATAATTTTTAATAGTGTGAATATTTGAATATTTTTGTGAATATTTTATTAATTTCCTACACTAATTCAAAAAATCTTTTAAGACATGCTTAAGTCTTAAACAACTAACTGGATTTGTAATTTTTTAAATTTTTTTTTTTTTTGTAAATATGGTTCAAAATTGAATGAAGTTATACAAGATGTGAACTGTATGATATTTAAAAAGAATTATAATCATTGTTAATGCTGTCATTCGTATTGTAATGAAATTGGAATATAAATCTGTAAATGAAGTTCTTTCTAAAAACGAAGTTGTTGCTTTTTGGCCTGGAAGATATTATGCCCCGATTTACTCCCTAAAATTAGAAAAATCCGTTGCCACACTACATTAAAGGTCTACGCACCTAACATTGTAGTTCATTACAACAAATTAACAATAAGTCGAAGCTTGTGGCGATTGCCGGTCCACAAAAAATGTTTGTACGTATTAACAAGAGAAAATGCTGCACATTCTTGATATAGATTACTTTCTAATATTTACTAAATCGTCAGGTTATAATTTCAAAACTTGAATAGTTTGCAAATATATGTTGACTTGTCTCTTTCCTTAAAGTACCAAATTTTGTACAGGGTGTCCGTCGGGAAGAATTGTTTGTAATTTTTGATTAAATAAAAAAAAATGGATCTTATATTGATAAATGTTTTATTTAATGTCGGCAATTATGTATGGAATACAATATCAGATAATTTTCTCCTTCATTAGCCTTTAGTGTTTAATTGTTTGCCGAAACTCCTACCTTATTTTAAATTTTATGGATATATATTTTTGATAACTTTGCATACTTCAGTTAAAAAAAAACATCTCTTATAGAAACACCTTCTGAAATAAAAGATTTATACTAATAAAGGAATTTTTGTTTAGATGATTGCAAATATGTATAAGCTTAAAACTCTTGAAACTTCAATAATAAAGTTTTAATTTGTGTAGTGATTACAATGTAGCCAGTACGATAGAAGCAGAACTTACTCATAGACAGACGAAGTTTGAAGTCGAGCAAAACCGTTTCGGCATAAAAAAAACTAGCTATTACAAGGACCGTGCACCTCTGGGTTAATGGACCCTTGATCAGTTTTAATAATCATTCATTAAAAATAAAAGTAACACAGGTGGCAGTTTCCGCAAGAGAACCATCCATACTCAAATATATTTTGTTTTGATTTCTTGATAGTGCGCAGAAGAATAGAGACTAAATTAGCTGTGAGGTCGATTAGACATTTCAAAATTAAAAAAGTTTTTAAGTATTTGGTTGCACTGATTGATGTTGTTGGTATACTATCTGTTGTAATTTGGTACTTTTTATGTAAAACGTGTTTCCACTTTTTCAAGAAAACTATTTTCAAATAACGTTTTCTAAAAACTATTTGAAAAATGTTAAAAAAAGACTCTATTGGAGTAAAACTCAGAAAAATAAACGGAAATTGATTCCGAGATCAACGTTCAGTCTTTTGTCCCAGATTGCGGCAATATAATATCCATTTTCAGGACTATTTTCAACAACGTTGGGTGGCTCCGGATGGTGTCTCTATAAAGTAAGTTGAATTAGAATGCATTAATTATAAACGTAGGGACTTTTTAATGGAACAACTGCATCAAATCATATGCTACTTTTCCAAACTTTATTAGGTGTTACTTCATAAAACGAATTCATTGCCAGAAAGTAAAAGTAGTAAAAATGGAAATATACAGAGGACAAACGTTAAGATTTGATTTGTACTAAAGAGCAATGTAGTGATATGTACGCAGAGTGTTTTTTTACTCAGATTCGTTTATTGAAAAACTGGGAACACAATATCGGAATATATGATCAGTTTTTTCAATGTTATATGATCGTGCGTCTCTATTGCAGGGAGTTTCTTGGTTTAAAACGTCGTATCTTATGAACCGCCGTTCGAAGATATCTTATATCTACCATCGATGCTATATGTCTGGAGAATATACCGCCAATTGCACATGTCACTTTCTCCCAGCCAAACAACCATATTTGATATTTTGGACATTGTTGCATTAATGACATCTATGAAACTCGTGCAAACAAAATATTATGCAATAAATACATTTGTGAATTGTACTCCGTAATTCTGATTTTGCTTAAAAATATATTGCTAGTGTCAATTTGTTCTTGTCTTTCTTATCAACATTACGTAGTTCCTCATAAAATGGTTTATTTTGCTTTTAATTTTACTCCATCTGCAAAAGTAGACTGAAACCGGCTTAATCGCTATTCTTCCTTAAGTAGTGTGATTGAAAACAGTTTTTCTAGAAAATGCGCTCCATTCACAATTTCTTCATTATATTACATTAGATACTATTTCTAAAATAAAAGGTTTCTAAGCCACTGTGTGTATCGTTACATGACAGAGGTCCAATTCCACGAGGCTCACATCTAATTATGTAGGGAGCAGCCAAACGAATCCTATCTAATTTATAGATTAACAAATGCACGAAACTGTAGTGATCAACACTCGTTCGTTAACTGTAGATATTAAAGAATACGAATAGATCTATCATACCCGAACGTGGTAGGCTCTGTCGGCGCTTTATCGAATACTGGTGAAAATAGTCTCAAATATACAATTGTGTAGTGAACAACACACGATTGCATAGGCGATTACTTAGCACTTAATGGTAAATTTTAAATGTTTGAACATTTTTTGTGCAAATAGTTTATCAGTAACATCGATACAAAAAAATATCCTCAAGATGCAATAAGTGTGCAGTGGGAGTAGAGTGCTTTGTGTGCGATCTTATTGTACTGTCAAGTAGACAGTGTAACAAATATTAATATTTACCGCTTTGGTTTGCTATTACATTCGCAAATACATGCCATATGCATGTTAGTAAGTACATATGCACCTGTATGAATGCAATTGACATTATCTGCTCAAACGTATAATATGGCATATCAATGTTTGGAACTGCATGAATTGGTTAACAAACTGTCGTGCGAACGCGTTTTTGTATGTTCATAATAAAAAGAGGTCAGCCAGGTCGGAACATTTCATTAATAGATGAAAAAGAGTGAACTAATTGAATACGTCAACAAGGTTCGTATTTGCGCTGGGGATTCAGCAATAAAAACCATTTAAAATATTTACATTTATAGATACTTTTCTATGTTATCTGCATGTGTGTATGTGCAGTCAGTGAAGAAGGTTCTTATCAGAATCGCTTTCCCCCATTGAAAGCGTGTACTCGTATATATGTGTCTAAAGTAACAGCAAATAATTTTTATCAATACAATTAATTACAGGTATATCTATTTCTTCTTGCACGGATTTCAACATTTGTGGGCGATATTATAGCACAGCTGGCAAAATGAACGCTTCAACAAACCAAAAACCGGCATGGTTGGATTCAGAATATGTAGCAAAAATCGTTCGGAAGAGCGTGAATGACCAGTCGACGAAGTTGAAAGAGTTTAACATCAGTCTCGCAACTTCCAAGGGGGAAAATTACTTCAGCACTTTGTATCTATTGAAGGTAAAATATGCCCCGGACAACGGTGCCTGTGAAGACAATCACGAAATTGAGGTCATTGTCAAGACCCGGTTGGAAAGTGAGCTAATTACACAAATCGAAGAAGATTTTGATGTCTTTACGAGAGAAGCTCAGTATTATACGGTGATCAGCGAGGAGATGCACAGGTTGCTGGCAGCTATAAAAGACTCCACATTTTTTGGCCCCAAGTAAGTAAAGATAGTTGTGTGGACTTGACACAACTGGAATGAAATTAGCGTGACAATATAAAAAAAAAATCACATTCAGGAGATGCTTCTAAAATTCCATGAGTTTACACTGTTTTGCAATAATCCACTCGCATTTGTAATAACTACTAAACGCGAATTGTTGATTTACTAGTAATTTAAAAGGGAAACAAGAATATAAAACAAACGGTTGTTTATATTATTTTTTAACAAATATCAGAATAAATATTTCCAAAGTCTGTACGCGTCTCATATTTAAAGTATGGTTAATTTAAAAGGTTTTTTCCAAATACACAAGTGTAATATTTTCCTGTTTTACCGGCTACCGTTTAATGAAAGTTTGACTTTGGTAATACAGGGTGTACGTCGGAAAGGTATGCTACTTTGTTTTGCCGCCATTTTGGTAAACATTAGTCTTGACAGTTCATATTTGGCAGTCGTGAAGTAGAGACGTGGCAAATTTATTATGGAAAAATATTCGATAAACCAACGTGTTTTAATCGTTAAAACATTTTATCAAAATCAATCATTAATTACTGTGACGATGAGAAAGTTACGTGAAATTTTTGGGAGAAACAACGTGCCAACAAGACGCACTATTTATCGTATAGTGAATGATTTCGAAAAAAGAGGGTCTGTAACTGATAGGGCCAAACATGGACCACAACGTACTGCAAGATCGGATGAAAACATTACTGCTGCTCAAAAAAGTATTCAAAACAATCCATCAACCTCAATTCGACTCCGTGCTCAGAAGCTTGGTCTTCAAAGAACAACTTTGAGTTGACACCAGAGCTTCTTACATAAGACCATTTACGCCGCATTACAACCCAGATTTTCATGAAAAAAATCATAATGAGTGACGAGGCACATTTTCATTTGAATGGATATGTGAATAAATAGAATAGTCGGTTCTGGGCAATGGAAACCCTCAAATTATTCATCAGTCACCTTTGCATCCATTAAAAGTGACAGTCTGGTGTGTAATTTAGTTAGGAGGAATCATTGGACCTTACTTCTTTGAAACTGAAAACGGCGTAACGGTAACTATCAATGGGGAGCGATATTGTGATATGATTGAAAACTTTTGCCACAACTGTATGCTTTGGGCTTGATTAACATGTGGTATCAACAAGACAATGCCACATCGCATACAGCCAGGATTACAATGGAATTACTGCGAGAGCTCTTTCCACAACAAGTTATTTCAAGAAATAGTGATGTTGTTAGGGATATCTAAAAAGCAAGGTGTATGCAAATAAACCAGAAACACTTGAGCAACTCAAACAAAATATTCGTGATAAAACTAATGAAATACAGCGTGAAATGTGTGAGAATGTAATGAAAAATGTGCTCAAAAGGGCTCGCATTTGTGAGGCTAACAGAAGCGGACGGACATTTATCTGATATTGTATTCCAAAGATAATTGCCGACATTAAATAAAACATTTATCAATATAAGATCCATTCTCTTTCATTTAATCAAAAATTATAAACAAACAAAGTAGCATACCTTCCCGACGGACGGAATCAACGGATATACAGGGTATCCTCAATTCGTCGTTTAACATTGAAAATGGTTAAAATCTAATCTAGTATCCTCTATACAAAATTATTTTCTTGAAAAAAATCACTTTTGCGCGATTATGTTACATTTCGAATACTGGATTTATATACTATTTGGCAAAGGAGAATATTTTATGTCAGTTGGTATAACTTATGATATTAAGGCATTCTGAGCCACTCTTCTGGCACATCCCACACAAATGACCGTAAACCCTAATGTATTGTTTTTATCATAATTTTTGCAAGGTCTCTATCAATAGTCCAAAATTCTTTACAGCGTAACCTCTTTCAACATTTTAGTTTAGGATTGAAACTGGGCGACATATCTTCTCCTTTTTGGCCGATCACTGAATGTTGCACTGCTTAATATAGCTGAAGACACAACGGTTTAATTAAATTTATAGCCCAAAATATCGCCATTGCCTTAACTTTTGACGTATCCGCACGATTCCACTAAAATGTTGCACACTATAATTTCACTAACTTAGAACTGTAACTGGACGAGACCACTACGTCCGTTTTGATATGACATCTTCGCTCATAACGAGATAAAATAAAATTAAATCCTAAATTTTTGCTTTGACTGTAATTTTTGAAACATCCACGCGAATTCGCTAAAAATTTACATATTTTAATTTTTTCATACAACTTAATATTTTTTTCCTACGACTTTATAAAAAACATAGAGCATAACGTAAACCGTTGGTAATTCAGAAATTTGCCCACGGATACACATCTTTTATGCCAACTGCATAAAAGCCATTTGATATTTCGAATTGTAATAGTGACGTCTTTCAGAGTTCTCTATGTTGATGAACGTATAATTGTTATGGAAAATTTAAAACAAAGAGGTTATAATATAACTGATGTTAAGCGCGGACTTGATCTAAATGAAAGCCATTTGGTACTACAGAAATTGGCAAAGTTTCACGGCCTTTCAATGGGGTTGTACAAGCAGGTGAGAGAAATTTAAGCGCGGTTCCTCGTGAGTATCTCTGATGCCATTGTGATTTCAGAATCCTGACATCTTTCGTTATCATCTACCTGGCAACATTTCAGAACATGTATCGCCTTTGCATGTGATGTACAACGCAGCTATTCAGTCTACTATTGAATACTGTAGGGGAGAAGATGAACTGAAGCAATTTGTACCAAAGCTAGAAGTATTTGGCGACACGATTATAGCAAAAATGATTAATGTATATAGTCGAAATTTGACGGATCGCTATCATGTTCTAAACCATGGCGACATGTGGGTCAATAACTTAATGTTTCATCAAAAAGATTCCGATGTTTTATTCGTAAGCATTTTGTTGATCGATATCGCATAAAATTTTTAAAGTGTAGGCGATTTGAATTACTCTATTATCAGGTTGATTATCAGGAAGGATTTTATGGCTCGCCTGGCATTGATTTGAATTACTTGATATTTTCATCGTGGCAACCTGATGTCTTTGCGAATCACTTTGATGATTTGATTATGGTTTACCATGAATCCTTATGCGACATTTTGCATAAGCTA
>JAHXMU010000053.1:126520-191107 GCA_019455685.1 Philornis downsi | reverse complement strand
AAAAAAACCCATCCATATCGAAGGAAAAAAGTGTAGAGGTTTATCGAAGAGATTCGCCCCCATGGCTCCATATTCACCACGATCAACAATTCACAATCGCACTGTGTCTATCTCCACCTCTATCTTTTTCACTGTCAATCACTCTGCTTGGGAGCTGTTTTCTTTAACAATATGTTGACATTAAAAAAAAAAAAGTCACATTTGACAATTCATTACATTGCATTCGAATCGGCGCCCGTGAGTGGTTTGAGAATAAACAAACAACCGAAGGAGCAGACGTCGCAATTGTTTTGTGAAATAAAGTGGTTAATACGCCATGATTATTGTTTATTTCGCTCAGTATAAAAAAGAAAGAACGAAAACAACGCAAGAGCACTGAACAAAGCTTGTAGAGAAAAAAAAATAAACAAAAGATAGTTGGAACAAAATATGTTATATGTGCATACATATGTAATTATACGCTGAATGTACAAATGAAAGTCTAAAGCAAACAAGAAAAAACGTATACGCGTTTAATACAATGAAATGCCAGTGAAGTAATATAACAACAATAAAAGCATCAAAAAGAAGTACAAAAAAACGGGAACAAAGCAAAATATTAAGTTTTTAATAAATAAGAATTGAATATGGTGATAAAAATACGGAGAAAGATAAAAGATAATGCCTAAGGAGGAAGATATATTGAACGTTTGACCTGGTGTGCGTCAAGATATCCATTTGTTTCATTGTTCTTCGTCCTTCAGTCTGTTGTGTGTGATATTTGATGGTTCATAACGTCTTTGCTATTCCCGTTCGCAGGATACTGTTAAAATGACAAATAGAAAACAAAAACAAGCAACACCAATAACCACTAACAGTTAAAAATAATTAAATAAAAAACACATTTCGTCGCTAAATATCACGACAAAGGCAATAACAGGAAAGCAGGCTATTAACCAACAAACCCACCAACCAGCCAGCCAGTCAATAAGGAACAATAAACAGTATATCGTATAGTTTATGATGGAACGTGTTTAGATGTGATCGTCAAGGTGGGAAGTTTTTCTCTTCATACAAATACATACAGGCATATATAGGGTGATTTTTTGATCGTAGTTTTTTTTTTTTTTTAAATCGAATAAAACACTCAAATTCGCAACGCATATTAAAATTTTTTATTGGAATCGATAAATTGGTCTTTGTCATTTAATTTTTAAAGATAACTTCGTGTAAATGCTGTCCGCGGCTCCGTCTCAGAATGTCCATTTGGAAGGTCCAATTTTTCGTTACTTTTTCCAGCATTTCGGCCTATTCCACGAATAACGCGTGTTACGTTATCCTGTAGGGCTTCAATAGTGTTCATAGACTAATGTCTTGACAAAACCCCCTCTAGAAATAATTAAGAGGCGTTAAATCGCCAGATCTTGGGGACCAACTCACAGGGCCAAACCAAGACATAAGCTGCTCACCGAATTCATCCCTCAACATATGCATTGTTCCACGAGTATTGTGGCATGTTGCACCGTCCTGATGAAACCACATGCCAATCAAGTTCAACTCAGCCAATTGGGGGAAAAAAATTCCTTGTAGTTGAGTAATACAGGCCAAATCGCTGAGAACAGCGACGAATTGACATTTCACGATCGTCATTAACACTGGTCGTTGCGGCTGCAATATTTTCTTCTGTACGCACTCTGCGCATGCGAGTCGATGGTTTTATATCCAACAAAGTAAATTGGTGCGATATTTGGAGATAACAGCACGAACTGTTGATTCAGCAGGTCGATTATGTGCCCATAAAATGGTCGTATCAAACGATGCACATTTGTCACAGTGCACGAATTTTGATAATAAATTTAAACGATTTGAATCGGTGCTCGTTTGTTAGTCTTTCCATGATGAAATGGGAGAGTATACTGTACACTTTTTACTTTGACAGACGACGTTTGGTCGCCATTACCAACAAGTGCAGCCAGCCTGAAAAACTTAAATCTTAAAAAATCACCCTATATATATATACAGTATGGAGCACAAATGAGTACATGTTTGTACCTTCTGCACTTTTTATTGTATAAAAACTAAAATAATAAAACATATCCAAAATTTTTTTTGTTATTTATTCTATGTTTAATGCTGAACAAAATAATTTTCACAGTGAGGAAAATAAAAAAATTATTGAAATAAACAATTAGTACCAAAAAAAAAACTCGCATGTACTCAATTTTGCACCCGTGTGTTTTTTTTTTAAATATTTGCACAAAAATATCAAAGTTTACCGTTAGATTTATATTGGCTTGTTTTGTTTATGCATTTTTTTTTTCTTTATTATTAATTTGATATTAATTAAATTGCGTGCGGTAAACATTTTTTGCAAATTATCCAAAACAAATTAAATTATAAAAAATATGTAATTAAAAAACTATCAAGAGCCATTGAGGATAACATTGTAGCCATAAAAAAAAGTGGCAATGGCTTAGCAAGCAAAATTTTCTATTGATGCAGTGGCCAGCTCAAAGTCCGGACCTCAAGCCGGTTTTGGCAATACAAACTTTGGACTTTGGACTAAATATTAAAAATACCACCATTCCCTAAAGATTTTTGGTGCAAAATTGAGTATATGCGAGTTGTTTATGTTTTGTTAGTTTTTTTTCTTAGAACTTGAAGGCTTTAGTTTTGAACTATAGATTATTTTGTTCAGCATTAAACATAAAATTGTAAATAACAAAGAAAACTTTGGATTTGCTTTTTTTAGTTTTTATACAATAAAAAGTGCAGTAGGTACAAACATGTAGTCATTTCTGTTCCCTACTGTATATTAATACATATGTACATTGTTAGCTTTGTCGTACTTACTGAGTTTTTGTCCGTATTCATTTCTTTTGTTACATTCACTTTGTTACCTTGCCCCCTTATTTTATATACATAAATTACTTACACCTTGCAAACATATCGTATATGTGTACTTATACATAGAATGAACTCCATGTAAATCGTCCTAGTGCCACCTATTCTTAATATTTTTTGGTAGCAAGTAGCAGCACTGATCGTTACCACTATTCAAGCTTTGTTTTCCATTTCCAAAAGCGCTATATTGCATTTGCAGTGATTTTACGAAATGGCTTCTTCTCTTGGGTCATGCATTTATAAATTATATACACACCCATACTTGGTTCGTTTTATTGTGATCCTCTAGGAGCTACATAAAAACCTACATGCATAATCTAAGTTAAGCTACATACCACATGTGTAGGCTTAGGCTAATAAAAAAAAACCAAACAGCTTTTAAAACCTTGATGCTTTTGTTCATAATTAGATGTCTACAAATTTCAATCGTCGCGGTACTTCATTAATATTACTAATATTAAATAACATACTGCAGCGCTGTCCTTCAATGCCGATAGTATTACAAAATTTAGAAACTCCAAGAATAATCCCCAAAATATTTCTACCGTAAGGGTTAGTAAGAGTGTCTGATATTGCAAACAAAGAAAATATGATACAAGCTCCGTCACAAAACAAACATTATTTATATTTTCCTATTAATTTTTTTTTTTCATCATCGAACCAAAATGATATATTGAAATTCTCCATCGGAGTATTGGCTGTTACAGGAGATGTCTAAAGTAAATATTGGCGACAGTTTCCAGTACTAGGAAGAAGAATAAATCTTCCATACTTTAGGTATGAATGCAAATTTGTCTAAAGGGAAGTAATAAAAAAACTGGAGCGATTTGCACAGGTTGTGTTCAGTATCTCAGAATTGGTAATAATTTGATGGTATTTAATACCATCTACGCCACCGTCATTTTTATACATTAAGGTCATTCCACCATCTGTTCCAGCGAAATTGTCTAACTTCTTGTGTTATGCGATTTCATCTGACTCGAAACTGATTTTGCATATAGTAATCAATTGCTGAATGGATCAAAATTGGAAAATGCGCGAAAGTATTTAGTTTTTATAATAGTCCTTTCGTTACTTATAACCCATTACTACTTTTCCGCAAAGACAGCGTACTTAGTTGCTTTCTTTAAACAAAGCAAATGTTAATTTTTTCAACAAAACTCCCAAAAATTTGTTCAGTGTACAGATTATATGTTATAAACAAACGCTACATGGAAACAAAAGTACAGCAAATTTTAAATGTTCAGTGTACAGATTATATGTTATAAGCAAATGCTACATGGAAACACAAGAACAGCAAATTGTAAATGCGTGTCCCTTATGAGTTTACAGGCGATTGTAGTTTTTTAACACAGGATATTAATGTAATGTGGTTAAGTGGCCACGACATCTTATTAATTCTAATACGTTCACGAAATGATAGACAACAATAATAATTATTTGCGCGAAACTAACCGTACTCAATCTGTTTTAGCTTATTCTTTTTTAGGGATTAAATTATTTTAAGAATAAAAACAATTACCATATCACTAAAACATTGATTGTTTGTGTAATAGATCTGCGACACATGGAACTGTCTAGATTGTGTTTTTTTTTTTTTTGTTAAAGGCGATTAAATTTTACAAAGTGTATTGTTGTGCATGAGCGTACTTAGTTAACATACTCAACAACAGTTATATGCAAGTATGTAGTTTGATTTTTTCATTATTTTTTTAAGTTGTGTATGCAAAAGTTTGGATTATGCAACCGCTTAAAATCTATACTCAGCATTGTTGTATTCTGCTATTATATGAACTGGCTCTTTCCACACAGGTTAATCCGAGTTGCTCGTTACACATGTTCAACTATTACAGTGAATGACTAAAAAGGTATAGCATAGCTTTTACTTTGCGAATTATCCACAAATGTATGAAAGGAGTATCATTCGTGTAGTATAATTGCTCCCGAATTTATTACTATCCGTTTCGATGATTTCAGGAAACCATAATGATCAAAATTACCAGGCCTACACAGCAAATTTTAATATTTTTAATAATACTGGTAACTATTTTATTACCAGTTCCCAGCATTAACGACAGTTAAAATGCTATACAAGTTTTTAGTCAGTGCTAATTTGCGACCTAACGATTCCAGAAATTCTTCGCACTTTTGGCCAATTCCTACTTGTATAAAAGAAAATGATTGGCTTGACTGCATTGAAACTGTTTACATGCGAAAGTCTATATATGACACCGTACGCTGAGAGAGAGAGGGAGCGAGCAGATTGTTTAGTCCAACAAAATTTGTAAAAATTTAATGGTGAATAAATACGGAATTTGTTAATGAACCCTTATTCCGTATCCAAAAAGGATATACTCTGTATCCTTGAAACAATTGTCAGTTATATGCTGATTTAGGAAATCAATTTTTTTGTACTTATTTGAATTAGAATAACCTTTTTTAATAAAATGTTCACGTTTGGAGCACTTGTTAGCGCATTATTGAGTACTTTATTATGTGTGCAATATTTGCTCATGACTGCTAGACAGTTTTAGTTCACTTACATAAAATATAAACACAAAAAATGTACAGTGAACATTTTTTGTTTCAAACCAAAGGTACAGACTTCTAAACCTCTTTGATCAATTTCCCTATTTTTATATCACACTGCATCTTAAAACATATTTCTCTCATAAAAATGCATGTAGAATAATATTCCAATTCAAAAGGAAAAATTACATTTTTTACATTGAAGTTTATTTGAAATTGAAATACATTTATGTAGTAGTATAAAGTTTTTCGCATAAAAAAAGCTTCTTATTCTGAAACATTTTGCATTATGTTCTCAAGTTTTCTCTATTCTGCTGTTTGTAATCTAGATCTTTTACAAGGAAACAGCAAAAGAAACCGGAAATGTTCGCCATGACTTTGATGGGTCGCTATTGATTCAAAAATCGCGGAAATGGTTGTTCTTATACTTTGTTTCACGTAATATTATAGAAACTGGAGCTAACCCGAAAATAGTGTTAGCAAATAGTGTTAAATCTGCCAAACCAAACTGTTAGTGCGTTATTTCCTTAAGAATAGAAATGTGTACAGACAGGGTGGGCTGATCCATCCGATCTCGTCGCTGGGTTCAAACCTGAATTTTTTTAAGTTATAATAAGTTGTCCGCAAAAACATAAATATAATTTTTTTGATGAGCATTAGTTGACGCATTCTACTGAGCTTCAGAAGAAAAACGTCAATCAGACTGCCATAGGGGCTTGGACAGTTATCACTCATAGCACAAGTACAAGTGCGTAGGGGATCACACACATGTGGGCTGTCTTACTATGCTAGCTAGATTGAGAACAACCGCATGTATGAAACAGCCCCAATGAAGCCCTGTTTCTTTCGCTCGGACAATGAGTTGCGAGCGCCGAATGTTTGTCTGTGTGGACTGGACTCGCATGCTGATGCGACGTTCAATGGAAACAAATAATAAGTTGTTTGTTGTTGGTGTTTCCAAGAAGACAGTGAGCCGGAGAGAAGGAAAGAGTGATGAGCGTATACACATGTTGGTGTGTGGGTAGTAAGTGAACAAAATCAACAACCTACAGACACTGCTTTATCATACCAGATGTATTTATGAGTGCATTTGGACGTGTGGTGGAAAGTAATCGTTCGTTGTCCTCCCGAGTCAATGTAAACATCCCCATATATCACTGTAAAGCAGCTGGTGTTTGTGCTCCTGTGCAGTTCATTACAATTTTGTATGCATATACGCATATTCTTCAACTCGACCATAAAAAATACAAAAAATCACTATCAAATGTTGTTGGACTTGTCTCAAATTGTTATTGTTTTTTGTTGCAAATGTTATAATATGTTGTGATTGCCTGGAGTCCGAAACCGTACTCAAAAGATAATAATTATCTCTAATCTTACAGTCATCAAGATGATTGAGATTTCGATGTCACATTAGAACGTCCAACATTACTCTCATGCCCTCATAGAACGTTATTCTAGCAACGTTTTTGAAAGATCTTTTATGGTTCGTGTTGCAAGATTATGGAACAATTTGCCGGCTGGTTTAAAAAATTTCGCAGTCTCCCCCAACCAATTCAAGCAGAATCTGATGTGTTACTACTCCAATCTTTCATAATAATTGTCAGTACTAATATACAAAAATGTTCTCTGATAATCGCCACTACCCTACTTATTTTTTATGTTTTTGTACGATCAAATATTTTTGAAAAAAACTTTTAGGGATTATATATATATATATACATATTTTTTTCTATTTTTGTTAATGTCTACATAACTCATAAATTGTTATGCTAACAATATGTGGTCCATAAATGGGCGTTGATTGATTAATAAATATATGAATGAATCAATATTCGCGAGGAAAGCGTTTTTGCTGTATTACTGATACCATATTACTTTCATAATGTTGTTAAGGCACAAATGGTTTTATTCATAGTGTGAGCGACATTTCCCAGTCGAGTTCATTGGGAACAAATTTAATGGATGCGACATCGGTTCACAGTGTGAGGAAATTGTAGCTGTGCAAAATATATTTATATAAATATCTCCGTGCCAGTAATTTTGAAGTAAATATTTTCATATGAAATAATTTGGTGTTGGCAGACTGCAACAAATGATTTTTAACGAGGTTATATATCATGGTAACCTGATCATGTTCATTGCGTTGGTAACAATTAGAAATACTTACTGGAGTCTCCATACAGTACATATAATCGTAATATTCAATGTCCATCCGTCTATCGGGACAAATTGATTTGGTTGAAAAAAAATCCTGACTAAATTCAAAATTTGAAAAAAGATAGAACTTTTCTAATATTTTCATAATACACTGAAAAAACTGCACAAATTTATACACATTTATTAGGCATTTGCATAATTTTGAGCGAGGTAATTGATTAATACAAGAATAGATTTTCCACTAGAAAAATAACGCATGTTGATCACCATATATATGGAAGTAATCGTTTTTGTCCGCTTATCTGAACATGTATCGGTAGTCGCTCGCAACCCATGACGTTAGGTGTGTTATATAAGCTTCGGTCTGACCGTCCGTCCAACTTTCCACTCGTTTTTTAAAGGATCAATTTTATACCAGAAAAAACTACATACATATGTGTTCGTTTACATATGCGTGAATACCGTGTATATGTTGTTCTGTATCAGTACCAAAAATATTACAGGAAAATTAGCAAAAATTGTAACCTTTCATCAAATTTCAAGCAATAAAAAGAAAAATCGTACACTCCAATGAAATTTGTTACAACTCTCGCTACCTGTGAGGAACGGGTTCACAATCGTTGGAAAAATCGGCTTAACAAATACAACAAATGGTATTTGATTGATTTTGATTCACGAGATACCACGGAAGAGTAATTAAAATTAGAAACACACATTTCTGAATGCACCCAAATATATTATATAACATAATACAATCAAATCCCTTGTATCCCTTTACCTTCTATTTTCGATTTTTAGACTGACTGAACAGAATGTACTACCCAAAGCGACTCCAAACGTTAGCTTGGCAAAATTTTCCTTGCTCAAACGAAAATAATCTGTACTCGCTTATATTTCTTTGTAGTATATTCAAGCAAACTTAAGTAAATTAGTGTAGACTCCTTCATCAATTTTAGACGATTATGAATACTACTTATCTACAGAACTTTTCTCTAACGCGTTAAAAATTGTCGATTGTCCAGAGATAAAACTGAAAATCTTCGGAATATCTAGCCACCCTAAAGCGAATGTGTGATTTGTATACTAATCTTTTCATTTTCATATGCGGCTCGGTTACACTATGGTAACTGTGTTCATAGGCGTAATGTAATGCAGAGGTGGCAAAACGTTACCATAGTAACAATATGTATATGAACGTGCATATGTACTTTGCCTTACGTAGTATATACGTATTAACAATAAACCATCATACATTACATTTTCCACCAAATTTCAGAGAGAGCATAAACATTGGTGGAATAATACAGTATGGAACAAAAAGGTATGAATTCACTTGAAATATGATTAATATTTTTTTAAGGGTAAAAACCTATCTTGAATATTAGTAAAGTCGGTAAGTTAAATGGTGGCCATCACTATATTCAAGTCAGTCATGCGACAAATTCGTTCACTGACAAAAACCGCCATTTTGCCACCTACGAGTGATTTTTAAACCACTTTTGCGTGCATAACCCAACGATATAATAGGCTACTTGCGACAGATTGCCAAATGACCAGACCATTGGTTGCTCATGTGTCCAAATGCGACAATTTTGCAACACGAATTTTGATAATAAAAATCGATAATTTCCTACCAAATGAAGGCTGGAATTAACGTGGAACGGAATTCCATTCCCCATACAAAATGATCCATACCAATTGTTGGGTGCAGGAATTTTGACGTCAGTCAAGAATTGTAAAGTGATAAACCGAACAGCACTAAAATTACCCATTCAACCCCATAGCTCAATTTCGGTCTTTGTGAGCTTGCAAAATAAAGCAGTTGGCATTTTGATAAGTACAAAATGTGGACCAGGATCAGCTTTTGTTTAATTTTCCAACATATGGTTAACTGCGTGATGTGGTGGAAACACAAAAGTAGTTTTCACATTGTACTTAAAACATGGCTCCATTTTGAGCGTACTCACTTCAATCGAAATTTCTCAGTTTATTGATTCCTGCACGTAAAGTATTTTCTTCATTTTTGAAGAACTTTTTAAAAAACTGCACATTACATTTTTGAACCACTAGTTCAAAAACGCAAAAACACTTGTTCGTAACAGTTTATTTATACACGAAAAAAGTTTATATGGAGATTCCGTTTATTAGTCGAACAGTAGTATTTTAGCGCTCTCTAAGGCATCTCCTACAGTTCCTTCGTTGATCGTGGAATCAAGACACGGTGAAATATTTATATTTTCCGACAATGTCCACCAATTTTAATGCAAAGGCAAATCTCTAACTGACGCTCAGTCATCGTTGTATTTTATGGAATTTTTTTTTAATGGTTTTGTAAATATTAAAAATACGTTAAAGGTCACTAAAGGTGGACTGCTCTTCAATGTCCGATTCAACGAACGGGAAACGAAAGCAATTTGTTTGAAAAGGTCTTTGTCATTAAATATCTCGCACTGTGATCATAGGCACCAATTCTAAACACATGCTGATATGTTGACCAAACAGGTCTTTTACTGGCTTTGTAATTTTACGGGACGAATTCGTGGTGAAAGGTAAAAGAGTGATGTCGGGAGTTTTTACTTAACCAATTGTATGTATTGCAATACGAGAAAAGTTCCAAAACTAGTCGACTTGAAGTATAAAGTGAGACGTTATGTAATTCAATATCTTTATTTGAAAGGTCTCAACCCAACCAATATTAAAATGGAGCTAGATTCTACTCTGAGCGAGTCTGTTCCTTCGTTTACGACTGTAAAATATTGGGTAGCAGAGTTTAAACGAGGCCGCATGAGCTGCCAAGACGAACACCATAATGGTCGACCAATTGTGTTGTCTACGCCAGTCACGGATAAGAAAATCCACAAAATGGTATTGATGATTGTCGGTTGAAGGTGCGTGAGCTAGCTGAAATGATAGGCGTTTCAAAAAGTGCTAAACATCGTATATTGACCTACGATTTGAAGATGAGAAAACTGTGCATAAGATGGGTGTCGCGCTTGCTTTCAATAGAGCAGAAACTGCATCATGAAGATATTTCAGTAGAGAGTTCAAAGCCGAATTTTTGCGTCGATTTATAACCATGGATGAGACATGGGTGCACTACCTCAAACCTGGGTCAAAGGAACAGTCAAAGCTGTGGACTGGAGTGGAAGAATTATGTCCAAAGAAGGCGAAGACGGTTCCACCTGCAGGCAAGGTCATTTTTTGTGATGCACATTAGATTATTTTTATTGATTATCTTTAAAAAGGAAATAACCATCAACGGCGAATATAATAGTAATTTATTGCAACATTTAGTTGATGAAATTAAGGAAAAAAGGTCGCATTTGGCGAAAAAGAAAGTGTTGCTTCATCAAGGCACTGTTCCAATCCACACATCCACTATTGCGATGGCCAAAATTAATGAATTAAAATTGGAATTGCTCCACCACACACCTTATTCGCCAGATTTAGCTCCCTCGTACTATTTTATATTTCCAAACTTGAAAAAATGGCTCGGTGGTAAAAGATTTGCAACAATGAAGAGGTGGAGGCTAGTTTTGGGACCGCCCTCGTGTGTGCTTACCGCATAATGGAGCTGAATTTGGCGATACTTTCAGTGGATGTGAATTCTTTCCTATCTGTCCCCAAACAAACCCGTCAATACAATTTTTGCGAAGATTTACAAGTGCTATGCACCTCACTTTCACCGATTAAGGTTAATGGTAGCAGATGTTTTGTGTGATCGAGTTACTCCATTTTGTTTTAAGCTACACTGAGTAACATTGGATGTGGAAAGTTCTTCTCTTCAGTTCTTTGCATGGAATGCAATGGAATTGGTTGTTGTTTTTTTACAATATAGTTACAATCGTAACGTATTCAACAGACCTGGCCATATGCTGTTTCATAATGTTTTGTCCATTATTTATCAGACCGCACGTCATTTTGCAGCTCGCTTGACATATTTTTATCTTTAACATTTGAATTGTGACGTTTCCGTCCAGTTCTGCATACTAAGAGGAAGATCAGTTTATCATGTTGTTACTTAAATGTTAAGCTTATGTTTGGGAATCAAATATTGCCTATGTTTCCGTTTCTGCCAATTTGTTAGCTTGTTTGTTGATTGTCTATCTGTCAGTCGCAGCACTTGGAAATACATTTGTTCTCAATTTTCAACATTTCCAGTTTGGATACGCAAATTTCGTTCTGGCCTTTCACAGAGTCTACCATCACGAAATTCACAAACTAAAACAGGAGGTGTAAGAAATGAAAACGTTTAACATTTTAGAAAACTGCTTAATATGCTGAAGCAAAAATAACTTGTGAGCGTTTTCACAAGTTGTATTTCACCGAAAATATATCGAATTTCAGTTATTCTCCAAGTGTACCACCCATATGATACCTGAAGTGAATATTAAAACTTTCACTTATATGTTGAATATCTTAACAAATACGATGGTATAAAAAATAGTCCACTAAGAAAATGAAACAAAATACTAGAGAGAATAATACCAAAACCAATATGATATATTATTGGTTAACAGTTACTCTAATTTGACTAAAACTGGCGCTGTAAATTATAGCTAGCTGTAAAATGGCGAATACCCGTTGATAGGGAAGCGACAATATTTGTATTTTTTTGCTGAATAAAATGTATTCATACAATAGTTTGTCTACATTGTCAGTACTCTTTCTTTACAGTCTCGTTTTAAATCCTTTCACTTATATTTTTACTTTAGCGAACCCACAATGTTTGTCCAAAATTTATATATGTAAGTAATAATTTTATGCTGTAACAAGAATATAAGCATATACGTATTAAGTAACTGCAAAATAGAAAACATTCTCACAATAACTACAAAATTCTGGCAAAAACATTTGCCATCGTAGAAAGATTTAAAATTTATATGGAATCAGATTACTACCGTTTATCAGAATTGAAATTGTTTTCCCATATATATAGATTTTTCTTCCCAAATATTTTGCAGTATAGCTCTTTTTAAATGAGTTCAGTAACTCTTTCTAATCAGTATATATTAGTTAATCCATAAAGTCATATCCAGCTCCAGCTATACTTGCATTGCGGATATCTAATCAAAGAAAACCAAAATCATGTGTTTGAGTACTTAATATTTTCACAACACTGCCAGAAGAATATTTCTAACCGATCATCTCAATCACTCGCGGCTGAAAACTTGTCGACGTCATGTATTTACTTTGCAGCGTATTGTTTATGCTTCCATGAGGGAATTATGTCGACTTCGATTGCAACATAGATAACACTTAACTTAAATTAAGCCCTTTAGTTTCTCTCTCTTATGAAAGTTTTTAATTATTGTTTCGTGTCTTATTACCAGTTATGCTGTGTCTGCATTTACAGTCGTTTCGTTATGTAAAAATCATAAAATCGCTTTTTGTATTAACGCTCTCAAGTATTCGGTGGAATTTCTCATACGCGTTATGACCATGGCCAAATGACATAGCTCGCCCCTAATATGTCAGCATTTCACTATCTTTATTCCGGCAGGTCCCTCTCCATGCACAGCGACTACTATTGACAGTAGATGGAACTATCACGCGTATGAACATGAATTCGAGCCCTGGTAAAATTATCTACCTTTGTTTGAGCGGCGGTCAGTTTGATGGTTCCGACGAGCATTTTAGGTGTTAAAATGTAGTAAAAGCTTCTCAATGTGACGTGCAGAATCGTCAGTAAGCAGCGACTTACACGCGATGGGTAATATATAATCATGGGTTCGAACCCATGATTTTTTTTAGAGGTGGACTTAGTCTTTGTATGGATAAATTTTTCCTGGGCTGAGCTTTTGCCCACTTGCGTTAGAAAAGCCCATAATACATCGACTTAGTCTAAGTTTCCAATGAATTTTCAAATTTTTTAATATGCTGAATGAACACGCGTAATTAAATGAACTCAGATTTTTTTAATAATCACGAATATATATACTTAGTCGTTACAAAAGAAATTAATAATTTAGTATGCAGGGTATGAAAAACTCATAATTGTATTACGATAAAAAAAAAACAACAAAAAACTGAAATATGTACGTCAAAAAAATAAATAAATAAATAAAAAGCAAACTAGCGATTAATACGAATTTGGTAATTAAACAAGAGGATTCCTGCCTTTAATAATATTCGTTACTGGTGGAAAGCTGAAAAAGTACCACTTTCCCACCACTTTTGAGAAACGTTTTTTCGATAATTTTTTAACCCTACGAAGTGTAATTTAATTATTAGTGGTGTTTGCGTTTTGCTACACAGTTTTATTCAAGTATTGATAAATAATAAATGCGCCTTGGGCAACAAACATACATTTGTATATACATATTTATCTCAAACCAAATTCTTGAACATTTTAAATTAAAAAAAGCTGAAACACCGAAACCAAACTTATTCTTAAAATATATTTCAGAAAATAGCTAATAAATTGTTAGTTGACACTTTTTTTTTTATTTTTTGTCACAAATTTGTTACTGCAAATAGACATTATATCATTAAAATCCCAATACACAAATATTTGTGTACATATATGTATATCAAAAACATGTTCCACTACTGCTTTTTTATTTATCTTTTTGAGTTCCGTCGTCATTAATTCGACATTGTTAGTTAACTTTTTCTTTTTGAGAAATATCAATAATAATTTTTTGTAGTTTCTGAGAATGAAATTATTTATATCCAAAAGAAAATAATAATAATAGAAATAAATGTAATGAAAAAATATATGTGTAAAAAACCCTGGGATGAGTTTTCAATATTTCCACATTTTACATGTACACACGCACACATACGAGTACTTACTCCATTGTCCGAGATTGCTTTGCAATATGGAAGTTCATTAAACTTGACACATTGATTAATACATGTACCGACGTAAACATTGATTTTACGTTTATCAACATATAAGTGCCACAGCTACAGCTACAGCTAATTTGGCTCAGATGTCTGCTTCCAATTAATGAGGTCGGTCCTCTTAGGGGAATAAAAGTTGTTAACATTGGTTGTACGAAAACGATTTCGAAGAAGTCATGGAATCAATACCGTTCGATTTCATATTTGAGTTATCTTCTTTTCTAAGATCTTTTAAAATTCTATGAAAAGTGGTTGAAGTTTCATTTCGACTATTACTAATATTGCAGATATCAGTCGCAAGTTTTGATATGTAAATATGGAATACAATCTCAAGTACACTAAGTGAATAATACTTTTTTGCAGAAATATGTTTTTTGCTATTTGACAATATTTTACATTTTGTGTCAGACCTTAGTGCGCAGTTTCATACAAGTTCAATATTCTGCGATGATGCTAAAGTGTGTACTTGGTGACACATGCGTATAATACCTTAGTGACCATAGTTATTAAAATGTCAAAAGGTGGACGAGAAGAGAAACTAAAGTCGAGTTTCATATTTAGACTCATATTATTGTCTTTCAAAAATCGTTGCCAAATTTGATTACCTCGGTTTGAAAAAAAAGACTCCTGTTTACAAACGAAAAGTTTTTCATCCACTTAAAGTTTTGCAGGCAATACAGTGACAGAATGTTAAAGCAATTTTGCATAGCACCATAAACCTAGCAGGCATTGAGCTATGACGCTACCGAACTTTTAGGTAGCTGAAATTTTCTTTAAGTAGTAAGCACCTGTTCACAACGCATTCATTTGAGAATGCTATTGCAGATTTGTTTATATTTATTTTCTTTTGTTTCCTACGTTGTCTCGTATATAAATATAGGTTTGGCAGCTTGTGAGTTTCAAACTTTAAAAACACAAATACACAGTAAAAAAGTTTTCTGTCTAGAAATAAAATCATTTGAACGGCTTATTGGTTGTTGACCATTTTGGCTTTAACGAATAATAAGTTATGTATAAGTGACATTTAAAATGTTAACTGATTTTTTGTTCTAGGCCTGCAATAAAATTGGAAGAATTATAAATTTGACGGATCTGTTAATTTTCTTTTTTGCCGAATTAATTGGCGAAGTTTACATATGTCTTTCTGATTTAAGTTCATAATAAAACAGACTTTTCAATATTTCAATTAGATCTTCTAAATTAGTTCTGAGACATTTTGGATATAAGTGAAAATAACCATTTAAGAAAAATTTTTAATTTTTACAATTGTGGTGTTTATGTTGAAATATCCTTCGAAATGTTATAAGGCTTGTAAGTTTTTTTCAACACCATATAAATAAGTTGGTAAACACCCAGGATAGTTAATTATAAGAATATACCATCTTAAATGTTCCATATTATGCAAATGTCATATATAAGAGCGTACAGGGTAAACAGCACGAAAAAAAAAATAATTGCACACCTTTTAAAACAACTGCCGAAACAACATATATGGTTTAAAGAAATGGGGAACGTCGTTACTAATGTAAACACAATTTTTTAGTAACATTAAGTAACATTAAAATAGAGGATTTTTTTGTCCTAAAACATTGTGGACTTTGGTCAATAACTTTGTGAAATTGTGAAAATTATACTTTACTCGGCTTTCTAATCGATTGAGACGTGATTGCATATAAATATTATTTGTTGCTAAACATGTACAAGATATCTCAAAATATAGAGCCAACTTTAAAGCGTTTAAACACACTGGATGCGCAAATAACATAAATATCAGTAGATAGACATTCATAATATCAAATTCTGCAACTGTTGACTACCCAAATTATCTTTTTCGGAAACTTTTTAACTTTTAACTTTTTTATCAAAAAATCAGCATAACGGCTATAATGCGCAGTAAAAAGAAATCCATTAATTTGGCATAGTATTGAAGGCTTTATTTAGCAGAGTTAGACTAATTCGTTTTGTTTGTAACTTGTTGTCATTTTGACATTGCAATTATGACAGTTGAAGGTTCTTTCAAGGCAAATTGTTCAAAAGCAAAATCATTCGCCATAGATAGGAATAGTTAGTTTCAGGATCAAACAATAAATACATAAGAACTTACCAACCGAGCAGATCATTGCAGGTGATATATATACACATTCCAAGTAGACTCTAAGTCTATTTTGAAATATATTATAACTATATATCATTTTCATGTATACATTATATACATTTATATATAGTATAACTATATATCATCGTCATTTTCAATATTTTGATGATCAGATGAATCTATCTGTAAATACAATAGTAGCACAACGATAACGTTCCACATTGCAGTGTCATATTGGTCTAAAATACCGACAATGTGTGTCAATTCGTTAATCATAATAATAGCACTCATGCTCCTAATGAATAGACAATTTTTTATCTTAATTGTGCCCCGTTGAGAAAATTCAAGTATCGTGTTTTTTGTTGATCGGATAACCGAAAACCGTTCATTACAAAAATTAGTTTTTTTTTTTTCGAATAACTCAAAACCTGTTTACTGAGAATATTATATATTTGTACGTTCCAGTAATGCCCGTGCTCTGCGTGTGGGAATGCGGGAAAGCTGAAGTGCTTTAATGCCGATGATGCAAAAGATACATAAAAACAAACATGTTGCTGCTTTTCGTTCCAGATACCCGTATACCCAGATTGCCTAATAATTACATGGGCTAATTCAATAGATAAATCAGATTAAGTTTTCTTTGGTATGTTGGCGGTTTCGGAATTCCTCTTTAATAAGTTACAAATTTACAAATTCAGTGTTGACATCCATTTCAGAGTTCAAAGTATGTGATTCAACTGTTAATCACATTCTGTATGGGCAAGGGGGAATTAACCCATTAAAAGTGTTGTAATCAGTAATACTAGTTTTGTGAGTACATTTATGAAATATCTATACGCAGGTGTCTATGGCGATGGTTACTCCTGTACAAACGTCTATGCATGTTTTGGATAAGAAGTCAAGTTGTTAACGCATACAACAGGCTAATGTTCAACAATATCCTAAGGACTAATTTCATTACCAAAGTAGTGATTGATATTATTTTCCTTTCATTTATACGCATACACATACACACACTTGGCGATCATGTAAATACAAACGAGTTATATTTGTTTATATGTATTGGGATTCTGAATGTTCTTGTACAAAGTTATTGCTTTTTAAATATCTATACAAAGTATCCGTTATGTATTTATATATATTACTCATCTCACGCAATTGATCAATGTTTAGCATCTCAAGATGATTGTTATTACTTCATTTTTGATTTATTTATTTTTATCTAATTTTAGATTGTTCTTTTTTGTTATATATTTTAGTTGGTGGTTTTGGTAAATGTTTTCTTTGCAACCGTGCAGCATATCTAATCTTAAACCAAATCTTGCATTTAAAACCAATAAACAAACATACAATATCAACATAAAAAGCCAACATATCTCGTATCCGTATTTGAAAGCGTTCTATCATGTTTATATATAATTATTTACATTTATATCTATTTATCTATATACACATATATATATATAAATATTTATATATACATGCTACCTTAAATGTTTCCTATCTCTCTCTCTAATAAACAAAAAAAAAAAAAAAAAAATAGCAAAAAAGAAAGAAAAACAATAAAAACCAACAAATGTCATGTGTTTTGTACTATGCATTATATGACATTCTGTATTAATTATACTTTATATAACGCCATAGAAAACAATATCAAATTGTATATTGCGATAAATAGAATAAAGTAAATCCAATCACCCATTGTCACTTTTCTAATACTACTACTACTACTTATTACCACTACAACCGATAATACCTACTACTACCAGCATCTGTCTCATTTGCAATAAAAACAAAATAAATAAAATGTAAAATGGTTTATTTAGAAACGAGTTTCTACTGTCACTGCTACTGCTACCGCAACTAATACCAATCAATACTACTACAGTTACTGTAACGACTAATACTTGTACCATTCGTACTATTACTTTTACTACTACTACATTGAACACAGTCATAATAACTACCACTACAATACCACCGCCACTACCACCACCAACTGCCAACACTACCGCCACCACCACCGTAACCACCTGTAGTAACTACATCCGTAATTATTCTAATATTTACCTCTAAATGAAATTGGAATAGACCAATGACAACAACTACTGGCTGTTAGTATGTACCAAGTTACCCTGTACTTAGTATTTATGATTTTTTTTTTTTTTGTAAAAATAAAACTATTAACCTGCAATAATAATCCTTAGCACTTAAGCAAATCACTGTAAATCATGATTTACGATTAATATTGTATCTATTAAGCCAATTTGAATTTAACCGTTTTACACACATCACTCGCCTTCTATACAGTGGTTATCAAAAACACAAATGGTTTTCAGCACTTATGTCAATCAATGAATTCTTTAAGAACTAGCAGGGTAAGAATTGTAAAAGCGTACTTGAATTAGCATAAGGTTTCTTGTCCATTCGGCACGACATGTTAACAATTTGGAATTGTAGCAAAATTGCACGTATTGTGAGAAGTTCTTTTCTGCGTAATCCTTCACCATCATTTAACTTGTTGAATAGAAGTTTCTTTCAACATGTATTAAAATTTTAAAGTAGTCATATTTTTTGTTTATTTTTATTACGATTGGCGTTTTATACATGACTAGTTAGATATTTTGTTTTTGTGAGCAATTAGGTGTTAACACGGACCTAATCACAAAATGTGACGTTTCGTTGGCAGCTTTAACTATTTTTTAGGTTAAATAAAGTGTAGAATTTATACAAATCGAAGGGCTGTGGGAGCATCAGCTTAAGGCTGCTTATACTATCGCGATGTAATTTCAGCTGACAAATCGATTCGTATTATTTTGATCATTGCCGCACGATTTTGTTACCATGAAATTGTATCAGTTTGGCAAAGGTGCTTTGCCGTACCGCGCTTTAGGTTGAAAATATCGAATTTGTTAAACTTACAGTGGAGTTACATATGTGCAAATTTTTAATGGACCAAACACTATTCGTGGCATGAGCACGGTGGGAACAGTATTGATTATACTACTTTTCTAACCGAAGCTCACGCTCACGGTTGAGTAGCACGTGGCGACCGAAGCTAAAAACTTAAAATAGTGGATTTGGAGACACCAATTTGCTGAGCTTGGTGTCGAATTGAGGTGGATGGAGTTTGGGCGACATCATCACGTACAGCTGCGACATTTTCGGTCGATCGACCTGGTCGAAGGCGCGTTGTTGTCTTTACATCACTAACAGACCCAGTTTTGGCAAATTTATCCATTAATCTCTTTACAGTTGACTCTTTTGGAGCATTATTGTGACCCCAAATTGATCGCAATTTGCGAACTGTAGCCGCAAAACTTTCACCATTTTGGCAAAACAATTTCACAATGAGAATGCGTTTTTCATTCGTGTAGCGCTCCATTTTTTCTAACCTCGTACCTTCTACTAGCAAACAATAACAATTGTTCAAATGTCAAACAATGACACTTCGAATGGCGCCAAATTTTAATCTTGCGTTTTTGTTGGGACACTCTTTACTTTCTATGGACAAACATCCCAAGCATCCGAAGTTTATAGTTTGTTATCCTTTTTGGCACTTTCGAACTTAAAAATTATCTACTTTTTATAAAGTATAAAGCTAGCTAAAAATTTTACAATATTATAACGAAAGTCATGGACATACCCTTATTTGTCCTAACAAAATTAAAATAGCAATCCTTAGATAAATTAATATAGACATTTTTATCCGCTGGCTGCAATATTAATTTTATTATATCGCCAGTAATTTCCTTGAGCCCGCTCAACATTCAAGATCTTTATAAAATTTCAAAAATTCATCCGTATACTCAGTAACGTTCTAGTTGTATTGTGATTCATGTCCATGACCAATTTGGATCATTGAATAAGCAATTTGGCAAATACCAAATTTGGAACGGAATTGAATTATTTGTAAAATATGAACAAAAATGAAAAACAAAACTTGTTATTCGCATTGCACTAAACGACGAACATTTATTTGAGCAGTTTAATAAGAAGGCTTAAAGCGGAACTCAAGTTATCAGATAAATCTGACGGATTTATCTTATCCTTCGAAAACTAGCCAATAACAATTTGGAGTTCAAATGATGTTGCAAAACGTGAAAAAAGATTAGAATCTGCCTGATTAATGTGATCATGAGGCCTTTACAGTTACTTGTATCAAAGTCCTTTTGGTCGTAAGTTCAAAATCCGATGTGATTATCTTATTAATAGTTGGTGTTCGCGGAATTTGTGTGTGATACCACATGCATTTCCTCGCAATTTCATAGGATACAATGAAAAATTGTGCATTAAGTGATGCATTTTTTTCGGAACGCCGTGTGGCATGCAGTGGTGTTATCATCGAGTGTGTTACACAGAAATGTTAGGAACGCTTTATTATTTTTAATAATTGTGGACATCAATAAGGCGAGTGAAAAGAACGACCCTGTTGCTAATAAAATGTGCAGTTTTATGTTTCCCAATAATATAACAAGAATTCAAATCAATACAGGTAATTTTAGATTTCGGTGCCAATGCGTTGAAAGTCACAAGCAATTTACGCAGATCTTCTTTATAATTTAAACTACTGAACTAATTTAAATTATTCAATTACATCCGCTACATCGGCGTCAACAAATACGCTATCTTATGGACTAAATTCAGAATAATTATACTTTGTTTTTTATAACCACTGTATACCCAATACAATTAATGTTTTGCTAACAACAATGTGCATTAAAAATCCGTGTGTGAACTCCCTGCCTATCTCACTCCTTCCAACACTCCTTAAATCCATACTACATTTATTTGGCACATTCTTTTGCAATTTTTATGAAATGAATTTCAAAGGCACTTTTTTCGTAATTGGTTGTGTACATTTCAGATAAGATAACTAAATGTTAACATTGCCTTATTATTACAATTAAATTAAACAAGCGGCTGCTGCAATCAGTGCAATCCTTTTAATCGTGTCTCTCATTTTTAAGTATTATCTCTCGTCAAATAACATTGCAATCTGTTTGTTAAACCAATCAACCAAGTCCATCGAGCGTACCTTCATATATACATCCACACATAAGTATATACATACATATACACATATATGGCTAAATCACATGGAAACATGGGAATCTTAAAATCTAAGTGTTTTGTAAACTCCATTATGTTTGGAAATAATTAAAATCAAATTATACCTGTAATTTATTTCGCATTCTCTACTTTACTTTACTTACTACCAACCAATCTATCCTAACTGTCATTATGTAGTATGTAATGTTTTTTACCTTAGTAGTTGGATTACTCAAATGATTGAACTAATACAACATAATAATATCTAATACTTAAAACTTAATAATATTATTAAATGAAATGGTTAACAATTTAGTTGGATTACACAAATTGCAAATCGAGGGGTCTTGTTGTTATTGCAAACGCCACACCCACCGTTAATTACATATATTCATTTGTTGTAGCTTTACATTTATTTACGTTTCTTTGAATAACCCAATTACCTGATTAATTGATTGATTTGGAAAAAAACTGTGATGTCGACAATGGCTTTAAATACATTAAACAATTAAAACAATTAGAATGTGAAAAATTCTCAACCGTTTAAGATGCAAACATTCATAACAGCAAACATACTTATGCATAATAATACATACTTAGAAAGTATTAATAACCGAATTCCGATTTCTAAAAATTAATTAATAATAACGAATTTAGTAATTGTATCCGTTTTGTACCTTTTTTTATTACATTACCTATCATACCATATTACCTGCATATGTCTATGTACATGAGTGTATGTATATACTGCATACATATAATTATATTTGTTAAGCTTATTATTGTTACAAACGAAAACAAAACAAAAAAATTAAATGTTTATGGTTAAATATAAACGTATAAAATATTTGCAAATAAATTTAAAAACCATAATTTTTGGTTGTTTTACTTTTCTCTTTTTCATTACGAATGTTGCTACTGTGAAACTGCTACAAATACCTTAATTAAGTTCTTCTCTCACCCGTAACTTAATCTCTCTCTCTCTATTTTCTGTTTATTTTTTTGTTGACCATTCCATCATCATTTGTTTATGTCACCATTCTAATTAAATTAAATATGTCGAGCGACTCTTATGATCATTATATCCTTCTCTAATTTTTGTTTCGTCCACACATTTTTCACTTTGCGTTGTACTTTTGTGTCCTGGTGGTTTACTATACTTATAAGGATCCTCCCCATTGTGGATCCTTTAAATTTGAGTTATTTGTTATATCTTTCTCTCTCTCTCTGTCGCTCTTTCGTAACACTTCTACTTTTGCACGCAAACAAAAAAACATCATAAAAATCCATTAGTTTCTTTCAAAAAAAAAAAAGGAAAAAAACGAAAGCAAAAGTTGAGCAAGACAGCAATTTTCATAGATTTTAGTACCTACATTGCATATAAATAAGTACAACTTTAACCGTAAATGTAAGTATGTCTTGTAATTGTGTGATACCCGTATCTGCTTCGTTCTTATTGCATGACCATAATATCAAACGTTTGTATAATTGAGTGTGTGTTGGTTGGATGATGACAATGATGGTGATGATGTACAACTGGGAGCAACAATGTTGTGCACTCATTGCGTTCATTAATGCTTTTAAAGGTTGACAAGGGTTATTGTGTTTCTATTATGTACGTACTTTGACATCACATTTGCCTCCTTAGTTTCAAACTTAACTCTCACTAAAGTACAATTTTACTACTGTACAACAAACATACCAACATATATATCTACCTAGCTGCTAGCTACTACATACCTATGTACATAACTACATGACTACGAACGTGTCACAATAAAATCGAATATATGTGTTGTTTCTATTCAAAATTCCAGTTGTAGGCACTTCCGAACATTTACCTCATCTAATAGGAATAGGAAAACAAAAGATTCAGATACCAGATCGTCGATACCACCACAACACACTACACCACACCGCACCGCCACCCCTCCCCCGGACCCATAAACAGCAGGGACAAGCTAACCACAGTAATCGAGGAGGCGCAAACTTCGTTACGATTATCATGATCAATTCCAATCATACGGGTACGACCCGTAGACCATTCTCGCGCAACGGGCCATCGACCCGCAACCATCGAGGGCGAATGCTTTTCTCTCCGCATCATTCGCACTCATATCAGCAGCAGCACAACAATAACAACAGCAACCATCGTTCCAACCATGGCAACAATGTCTCGCTTGGCACCAACAACAACAACAGTGGGAGCAATAACTCGGGTGGTTCGTGGTATAATAAGGATAACAATAATAGTAACAACATAGACTCGTGGAATTCAGTTGGGTAAGACTTCTCACAATACGTTCATATGTAGCAGATTTCGTACAACTTCTACGGAATGATTTGTATTCAAATCTCTCCCAACTCTAAACACAAGTTTGTTATCCTAATCCCCATAAGTAGATAGTAATCCCACTCTTAACACTATCCACAATGAAATCAGTTATGAGACACTACCTGAAATAGAATCACTTGCGAGGCTAATTGGTTAGAAGGCAGAATGTGATTGAACTTAATGGACCTGGTTTCATATTTCCTTTAAGGGGCTTTAGCATCAGCAATCTAAATATTGAACTTCTACTAAATTATTTTTTGTGAGCAATAGAAAAAACATAATGACTTTCGAAGCCGACACTAATGGAGCTATGAAGCAAAAGACGTGTTTCGCTTATGTGAACACCCTTTAAGGTTTTCATATATATGTATATATTTCATATATACATATATTATCCTATGTGACAGTATCCAGTACTTATACAGTAGATGTGCCTGCAAAGCTATAAAATTTTTGACAGAACTATGATATTGCACAAATTTCATTGGAGGCTAATGTGCTTATGAAGCCCTTACACCAAAGTCAATTAAATTTAGTGCGTTTGAAATTTAATTTGAAATAGTTATACGAATCTTGCAACATCCTGTCTCAGACATTCAATACTCCAACTCATAAGAGTATCATAATAGGAATAAAATCACTGTTGTATTAAAAAAATCGATCTTTGGAAACCTTGAAATACCTGAAGCCAATTTCAACGAGTTTAAACTTTATCAAAAACTATTGTTGCACGTTCTTGGAAAATCAGCTGTTAGCTGATTGTTCACAATGAAAGTAGGAAAAAAACATTTAGACAGTATACTTATTACATGTATTGTCAAATAAATGCCATATATTGCATTACACTTGTCATTCATTAATAATAAATAGTACATATAGTAATAGTAAAAATTCAACTCTGTTTTCTTTGTTCTCAAATGGTTTCGGTTAACTTCAAAACTTCCTACATCAAACAACTGACATACAAAGACGGGTCTGAGTCGATCCAAATACATGGCACCAAACTGCAAGGCTGTTAGCAGGCGTCTTACTATTTATTGGTTATTCTTTGAGAGAATTTTAGGTCCACTTTTCAATAGATTGATTTTTGCTTTAAAGTTTTGAGAACTATAGAATTTAATACGAATCGCCTAATATGAAGCATCTATCTCTATTGGATGCTTTATGGCTGCGTTGTGGTTGTCAAGAAAATTAACGCTATTCTGATGTTCG
Organism: Philornis downsi; assembly: GCA_019455685.1. Lineage (NCBI taxonomy): Eukaryota > Metazoa > Arthropoda > Insecta > Diptera > Muscidae > Philornis > Philornis downsi. The sequence continues at coordinate 165,992 of JAHXMU010000053.1, read as the reverse complement.
AATTGAACTTTTCAGTATTACAATAAATATTTTTGATAGAAAATTTCATTGAAAATACAACTAAATATAACATTTGCCTCAACACTCAAACTGCGAAGCAATTAACACCATCTGAACGGTAAATGTAAAAGAAAAGATGTTTACAAACTATAAACTATTTTCTGCAAATGCTAACTTTATACGATCAATTTACCCAATTCCAAATGGCAAAACTTTTTGATTTTATTATAATAAAATTGTGGTCAATATGCCATCGACAAGGAATGAGGATGTGATAAGTGATCCGATCCGATAAACAACAGCGGCCTCATTATATAAAACAGCAGACAATTTAAGCGTAGCAATGATATAAGTGAACTATCAGAATCCTGCTTTTATTAAAAGCATACACTTTGCAAAATATGTATTTAAGGAATCACCTAACTGAAAATGTGAGACGTTCCTTAGAGGACACAAACACAAAATAGTGCATACACATAAGTTGCCCTAGCTACGTAGACAATTGTTAATTCATCAATGAGCTTTTTTTAGTTGACAATTTGGTTTTACGGGCAAAATATTTTTGTTTTCCAACTAAACAAAAGTAACCAAAATATACAACATCATCCATCTTAATATCCGCAAACACAAACTCCATCAACCTTAACAAAATCTCCAATCCTTCACCGAAATGCAAACTAACAACAAGCAGCAAAATTTTACTGATGATGTGAATGTAACGATATGATTTCTTAATACGACTTTCCAACGACCATCCCCTACATCCCACTTTATGTGCATCCTTGTCGGCGTCTTTTTTGTGTGAATGACAAACATAGTGGCAGTAGTCATCAGCAGCAGACCAACCTGCCGCAACAGCAGTCGCAGCAATCGCAGCAGTTTCATGGGCAAAGTTATCACAACAATCGTCGGGGTACGAACATGCATGGCGGGGATTTCTATAATTTTCGGCGTGGCAACAACGGCTCCAACAATGCTGGGGGTGGCATGATGATGTCGCATCGCAGTGGCGACTTCCACCAACATGGGGATCGGTATAATCCTAATCGTAACTTCATTGGAAGCAATGCTTCCAACTCAGGCCTATACGATAGGATTAGTAACGGAAATAATTCAGTAAGTGCGTTGCCAAATCTGTGTTTTGGAACCTTCTCATTACAATGGGTTTTATTGCAGCACATGGATGCTTATGGCGGATCCAGCAGTAACTCACGGATTCCGGAAAATGGCGAAGGCGCCAATACAAGTTTTGCAATGGTAAATGGTCGAGGCAGCGGAAATGGCAACTCCTATAATCGTACCCAGTACTATAACTCCCAAGGCAATCAATACAACAATGGACCGTCCACTTCGGCATCGGCTTTAGGTGTTAGTGGATCTTCATTATTGGAAGCCCCCTCAGGTTCTGGACTGTCGGTTTCGACAAGTTCATTGAATGGCCCAAATGTGTTAAAATCAGACAGTCCTTCGCGTAAACGAAGACGTATATCGGGACGAATGCCAAGTCAGTCGCCACCTGCTATTTGGGAACAGAGACGCTCGCCTCGTATGCTGGTAAGCACAATGGCTTCAAAACAGAGATTGCTTTGCTACATTACTTTTGGCATGTTTCAGGTGCAGCAGGGCAGCCCACCTATAAGACGGCCCCGTCTTAGAGATAACAGTTCAATGGCACACAATCCAAACTATTTCAACAATAGTTATCACCATCATCAGCATCAGCATCATTATCAACAGCAGCAACAACAACAGCAGCAGCAACAACAGCATCAAAATAATCATCCAAATCAACACTTTATGCAGCAGCAACAGCCGCAGACCCGCCCACATTGGGACCTTAATACGGCGGCAGTTGTTAGTTCCAACTCCGCCCCTCCTCTTGCCCTGATACACACCCCACCACCCGCGCACCAACATAACCAAGCACAAAGTCCAGCCGCGTTACCGCCGCCACCGCCACTGATGGTCGACATAAATCAGGTTCCAGTCAGTTTGTCGCTGCGTCATGCGGAGCCGGTATGGGCTTCAATCTGTACCTATCCTGCTCAACCACCACACCAACCTCCACGCTTAGCGCCATGCCACCTCCATAGCATATACCCGCCGTTCCCAGCTCAACCTGCCTGCAACTCACATCCGCATGCACAGTTCACTTCGAATGCAACTGGATTTCCAACTGCCACTGGCGCTCCACTGCAAGTGGCCCAAACGCCACAACATTTGGCTGCAGCTACCGCAGTTGCTCAACAACAACAATCAGCTTTAGTGGCCGCAGCAACTGTTGCTGCTGCCAATTATCAAAATACGACTCATCTAACACAGCAACAGCGTTCCGATGCCGCAGCAGCGGCAGTTGCCAGTCTATCTTTGGATACAGCGGGAAGCCACCACCACCACCATCACTCAGCTGTACCACAGCTGCAGGCCACACCTATACACTTAACATCTATGTCGGCTGCGGCGGCAGCCCACCATTCACATTCCATAGCAGCGGCAGCAGCTGCTGCTGCTCAGGTCTCACAGCTCTCAGCGCCACCACAGCCAATTATTATATCCGCAGAGGTGAGAATCATGTCATAACCGTATACATATTAATACTGCACCATAATAACCAAATCGTATTAACGTGCCCTACTCTTTATAGCGACGTACATTCCCTCCACACAGGCGTATCACACGCTACTGGCCCGCCAATCATCCTCACGGCCCACACCGACATGTTTTGCCACCGCAGGCATTAGGTCCGCAACCTACACCAGTACAAATACAAACGACTGGTATTATAAATCCCGGATTTTTGCTTAATTTCCTGTAAGTCCATTCTACCAAGTTCCATTCCCTTGACTGTAGAGTGAGTGGAGTCATTGTCTACATATCCAATATCTTTGTCATTGCAGAGCCATGTTCCCATTGTCGCCCTACAATCAGCATGAATTAAATTCATCCGATTCGAATGAAACTGAGAACTACGAAGCCTTGTTAAGTCTAGCTGAACGTTTGGGTGAGGCTAAACCTAGGGGATTGGCGCGTAATGAAATTGAACAACTCCCAAGTTATAAATTTAACCCAGAAACTCATAACGGTGAGCATATAGATTGCTGGTGATGTATAGGCAAACATAGATTATAACTGAGAAAGTATCTTTTTCATAAGAACTTATTTCGTTCTTTCCATAAGCAAGCTATTATCTCTTCGCAGAAAGAGTAACATCATTTTTTCTGTAACGTTAGAAATTCGAACATTCGAATTCTTAAATAATTTGTCATCCTCAAGAAACGAAAAGCCAATATAATTTCCATGTAAAAAGAAAGAGATTTATTTACGAATGGATAATACAGGCTCTTGTGATATGCTAATGTTTATTACACGTTAATCATCGATGTTTATGCTTATTACGAATATATACACTCATTCAATCAACAATGCGAAAGATTCAGATTTCAAAGAAAGCTACATTCCAACACACATCAAAAAAAAAAAAAACAAAAAACAAAAAATTGAGCACAATGTTTGTGTTTATGCATTGCCCCATAGTTGCCCGGCAGTAGCCATGCTCTGAGAAGCCTGCAATTCGAATACGTACAATTCAACTAAACTTGTAATTAATCGAAATCTATCTATCGAAATCTAATCTAATCTAATAATTTAATTTAATTTAATTTATTTATTCAAGATTGTAATTTTAAGCCTTAAGGCCGATTTGATTAAATTACAATATTACAACGTATCTTCACCATAATTCAATAACAAATGCATTATACAACTTTACAATACTAATGTTATAAAGTTTAAGTTTAGCGATAATCATTTCCTCGTTCATAATGAAAAGAAAGATGGACAGCAAACTATTTGACGGCAATATCAAAGAAAAAAGGGGTCAAGCGGATAATTATAGATGAGGAATATCATTGAAATATGCAAGAAGTCTCTTCTTGTAAGTGTTTTGGGAAGAAGATAACATTTTAATGTGTTTGGAAGTGTCTTAAACTGTCTGGCTACTCTTACTTGAAAAGATCTACTCATATAATATTTTGTGTTATGAATAATCAATTGATTAGTGCGAATTGATCGAGTGAATTTAAATAATTCTATTAATTCTAAAAATAACATCATCTAAATGGTGACCATCTCTACGACGGCACTCCTCTAACCGCAAACGAAAATTATTGAAAACTTTCTTCAGTAATACCGGTGTAATGGCTGCCATTTCACCATGGATATTCTCCTTGAGCTGAACGATGTTTCTTGGATTATTACTGTAGCCTTTGTGTTTGAGATATCCCCACAAAAAACCAACATAGCCAACATTTCAACATAGCGTTCCGTATTAACCGTGACGTTTTGGCCCCGCGCATTTTCAAAGAAAAAAGGACCAATTATTCCTCTGCCAGAGATTGCTGCCCACACTGTCACTTTAGGACTATGCAATGGTTTCTGGTGTTTGATTTTGGGATTTTCACTGTTCCAGTAACGACAATTTTGACGGTTTACGAACCCATTCATAAAGAAATGAGCCTCGTCAGAGAAAAGGATATTGTCAAAATTGAAAAATCGATTAAGCATATCATTAGCAAATGCGAGCCTTGCTATGAAGTCAGACTCTTTCGATTCTTGTGTTAATTGCAGCTTATATGGATGCAGTTTAAGATCCAATGTTAAAATTCGTTGCAAACTTCGTCGCGATAATTGTAAGACAGACGATCTCTTGCGAGTCGACATTTGTGGATTTCCTCGTACTGACTCCATAACTCTCTCAACATTGTCTTCGGTCCTAGATGTTCTTGGGCGACCATTTGCTTGTGATTTAAATGTTGAACCGGTCTCTTCAAAACGCTTTACCCATATTTTAATTAAATTAGCACTCGGAGCTTCACTAATTCGCCGTAATCCATATTCAGCACAATATAGTCGCCTAGTAGCAATATATGAACGAGAGTTCTCGTAAAATGCGCGCACGCAAAATGCGCGACGCTTCCCGTCGAAGTGATTCATAGCGACTAAAACTCCATGAGCCCGCCAACCCAACGATGTAGGCGCCCCCCGGCCCGCGCCTTTTCTACCCCGCAAAAAAAGATGATGCCACCCTGTATAACCGCCGAAGAGTCATATTCACGCGCGAAACTACTCTGTCAGTATGCAAATCAAATGAGAGCTTATCGTCAATTATAACGCCCAAACATTCAATATTGCGCACAAATTCAATAGCTACCCCATTGATTAGATCAATTAAATGTTTATATGTAATTGACCGACAAAAATAAGTGTTTGAAATTAAGTTGTGTTTTAATGAGTAAGCATATCATTTAACGGGTTATAAACTAAATTAACTAACATTAACATAAAATAAAACAACATTTTAGTTGGATTTTTTATCTGAGTGCAAACAGATCCGTTGGAACGTGTTAGGTTCTTGAGGAACTGGTAGTTTTATTTCAGAGTTTAGGAAAACACTAAAATCAGAAAAAAATAAATAATTAAGCCGATTCCTTTGCATTCCCATGAATGAAATATTTTACTTTTAGCCTAGGCCGAACAGAGCTACAGTTGAACAAAGATGCCGAACATCTGTTTAAGAAGCGTTTAAGCGACTGTCGAGTGTTCTAACCATGTTGCCACGGCCGGTCGACTTAGGAAAATACTACTATTTCTAGTAATAATTTTGAATACAATATTTTTTAACCGCCTTCTGTGTTAGTCTATTTATTTAAATCTCGTTTTAGTTAATTAGAAAAATATGTCACACTTTTCTATAGTTATGTGTAACATATGTAGGTAGTTATATGCAATTTAATAATAGTAAGATAATATCAGTTTTTTTTTCCAAACTGCCTGTGCTTTACGTTTAAAGCTGACGTTTCATTATTTCTTTGGACCAATCTCTTGTAGGCGATCAAACATCATGTGTCGTCTGCATGTGCGACTTCGAAATACGTCAAATACTGCGTGTTCTGCCGTGTTCACATGAATTTCATGCCAAATGTGTTGACAAATGGTTGCGAGTAAGTGTGGTCTCCAAATATCCCAAATACTTATATATCTATATCTCTACTTCTGTTACATTGTACTCTACAGTCAAACCGCACGTGTCCGATATGTCGGGGCAATGCTTCTGACTACTTTGACAATCCTGAACAGCAGCAGCAACGACAGCAATTACAGACGACTCCATCCGTGCCGGCGCCAACTCCTACTGTTGGCTCCAATAGCAGCAATACGGCAACGCAAGCAGCAGCGGTAAGTCCTATGTCACCAAATACCCAAACTGCTACAACTACCACAGCAGCCCACTAGAGACAACTGCCCTGAAGGTGAAGGTGTCCTGTTATCTGACACAAATCGAAACAACGAATTTTGCACCATTTCCATATATTCCCGCGAGACCAAGCAATTCCCAATCAGGAAGTCCTGCCACCTACAAACCGTGCTTAGTTCAGTAAGTAGCGAGCTGCATCAATGTTTATGCCAGACTTCAGTGGACGTGTCTAGCAATTACATTTACAGACCAAATGTCAAACTTAATGTAATAGCACTTGCGCCTTATCCTCCAGCTACGTTAATTTCCAAACGTACCTCTTGCTGTCGTCGCGTTATAAAACTGTTAACGTTTTTATGCGTCCTGACATGTAAGAATCGGTTTTGGCCACAATTACTAGGTAAGGAAAGCAAATTCTATTGTTTATCTAGAAATAAATGAGCAGGTTCTATGTACCACTAAAGACTTTATACATGTACACTAACATAATGCAAACGTAGTAAATAAGCAAAAAATATATAGTATATACATACATACGATAATATAATACACACATAAAAATGTTAACAGCATAACTACAACCAGACATACAGTGATGTGGAAAAGTGTGCACGGTTTAGTGCTGTGGAATATTGAGTGCCCGGGCATAGGCTCTAGCATTTAATATTTAAAGTTTTGATGTTCTCTTTAGGCTAGGAACGTGGAAGATAAAGCAAATTCATATATATCAAAAATTGAAATATTAGACGGAGGTGACGTTCTAAATATTATAAAATGTTGTTGCACAAACTTGAATTACTTTGACTATACAAGATTAATTGTGTAAGATCCAGACACATTCTTTGGCCTTAATTCGTTTCTCTGAAATTGGGGAAGTTTGGTTTAAGTTTTTTTTTTTCGGCGATTTTCCTCCATGCTTGTTGAAGGACAACCACGAGACTCGTGGTAGAAAGCGAACGTCTTTAAAATATGGACAAATATTTTTATCTTTTGTCCACGTGAATGATTTCGTATGTATCATAAAAAATTTCCGCCTTTACGTTTTCGAAGTTGGATGGCGTAATGAGTTTCTCTGTTCTAGGCACTAACCAATTTCAACGATGCGTTGACATATGTATGTATATCATAATATCTGTTCATACTGTTGTTGTGATGATCCACGTTTCTCCAAAGATTTCCAGCAGACAAACGGTGGTTTCCAATTCCCATATGATCATTAGAAAAACCGAAAATCTACTTCGTGCGCAAAGAAATTTTATTGCAAAAGTCGTTTTGGCGTTTCGTTCCTCTGGCGGTTCTATAGCCGAATTTTTAAAAAAGAAAGCAGTACTTACTGATATGACGACATGTTCTGACACTTGTGCCTTTAAAAGCTATAAATTTAATGATGCTGTTATCAGGTTACATATATTTAAGTCGGCGTTGTCATATCTCAAAATATAATAGGCAACCCACTTACAATAGTGCAGACAATATTTATAGGTTTGTCGTTATAGAAAATTTAATGAAAACTGCTTACTATAATTCTATTACAGTTTTCCCGGTTCTATTAAATACGATTTCTTTTCCGATTGGGTACATTTAGATATTGTAATTTAGATATTATACTCAATTTCAACTCATTTAGCGTTCATTCAGATCTTATTTGTGCATACTTCAGAACCGCCCACAATTTTGTTTAATCAACGTATATTTAATTATTATTCATTTGTTCGCTGTATTAGTAATTGAAGTGTCGTACATGAAACCGAAGTTAATCGTGAATCTTATTTCAAACGTTTTAAAAAACAATATAAAATACCAACTTGTAAACAAAAAAGCAATCCGTTTCAAAAAACAAAAAAAAAAAAAACAAAAAAAATGGCGTAGAATATCTTAACGTTTAAAACCTGTAAATGTAAATGAACGATAAAAGCCTCTATCATAATACAATTAACAAATTAACAGCTTTCTTCTACTATTAGAGATATTTTTCATATCAAAAAGAACAATATTTAACTACAGGAAGAGCTTTTTTCTATTAAATATATTTTTCTTATTAGAAAAATACAAATTTATTTTTATTTTTTTATACAAATTTATCTGTACGGTGACGTTGGAATGTGGTGGAATGCACATTTTCTTCAATGTACATTACAAATTAAAAATTTTCTCATATCGACCTTCCTTGCCTGGCGCCGTGCAATCGGCAACACATTCCGAAAAATTGGAGCATGCGCAGTGTGGAAATCGTTTTCAGATTAACGCTTATGAGATATTATGCACACAAAATTTAAGGAGAACAATTTTGTGCTTCTTATGAAGTAACTTGGACTAACTATAGCCGTAGCACCAAATGGCGGTTAATGATTTTAGATGGGTACCATATGATGGTGACCGCTTTCATTATTGCACTTTGAAAATAATGACCAGACCTTCTTAAAACAGATCTCAAAGCAACTAAACCTATTGGCAACTACTTTTTACAAATATCAAAAGGTTGTTTTATAAATATCGCAGCCTCTTGACATCAAAAAACCATATTATTGCAAGTTATCTTTCATCAGGTACCTCTTGAAATGGTTATTGGTGCAATAATTGTGACATTTGTAAAGAAAAATAATTAATTTTTCCGAATTTTTGTTTGTTATCAGAATCTCTATTGCTTGAGAAATGTCCTAATTAAATCCAGAATTTCATGGCCAGTGGAATTTCGTGACCCCGCCTTTGTGAGAACATACATCTATTCAAAAGCCATTGGGAATGGCGGTAACGCTTAGCACTATTATTCTTTATTATATATGGTATAAATTTGCGATGCTGTTGCAGAAACATAAAAAAATACAACAAATGTATAGGGGAAAAAATGTTGTTACCACCTAATTTGAACAACTGTCCCTTAGGTGATTTCCATATCGGAAAATGTTGGCATATTTATAAAAAGTAATAATGATAGGATTACTCTTCTTATCAGTATATATCGTCCCACGTTTTACGCTCCATGTGACAAATCTTTAAGAGGTATAAGAATTTTACGAAGATCAATAGTTGAAATTGTCTTAATTGTTAATCGGTGACAAACTTTTTGGAGATTCTTATAGTGCAGCCAAGGCCATTACACGTTCTCGCTTTTTCGTCTGCTTTCTTTTCAGTCTTTGTATAAACCGTTATAGAAATAGAAATTTTTTGTATGTTTTGGTAGGCGTATCATATACACTATTTTTACCTACCCTCACCTAGACCTTTTCTGGTATATTTATTATTCGTAGTAATGTAGGACTGTTACAGGAGTAAGTGTGTGTGTGTGTGTGTGTGTGTGTGTGTGACTGTGTGCGATATAAGAAAACAAATAAACATGAAAATGAATCCTGCCCTCCATTTGCAACTTAGTATTTATGTAAAACTTTGAACCTTATTACAAATAAACAAATGAAAAAAAAACACAAAAATATTATATGTGAAAACACTGTTGAGAAGAAAAAAACTGACGCCAAATGTGAAACATAGAAGTTTTCAACTTTTTAAACTTTTTGCTTTTTATTTGTGCTATTAACATAACAAATGTAAAACCAACAACAACTAACTACAACAATAATAATGAAAATAAAACAAAAATTCAAAAGGATTAATGAGATAAACAAATAACATTACGGTAACCTATAGACTCAAAATAACCTTACGAAGTCAACGATTTGATCTTAATCAAAGTTTCTTTTTTTATTTTAAATAAATACTTAATGCAAATTAATAACATATTACACCGTAGGCGTATGCGTAATACTTTTTCAATTACACATCATTCATACGTACTGTTAGTCTAAGATCATTAGTTTTTCCTTTTATATCTACGAGTACGTACTAAAATACATACATACGTATGAAACAAAATAAAAATAAAAAACAACAAAAACAGTAACAACAGCAACAGTTATATGTATTGAATTGAATTGAATATATGCTAATATGTACTTTAAGGGTCATTGCCATGGCCATGATCAAGATAATTATCACTTAAAATTTTTTTACTACAATAATGACAACAACAACAATAGCAACAAACAAAACTTTCAAAGTGTTAGTTATTCCGATATAAAACCTCTATTCACTGATAAACAAAAAAAAAAATTAAAAAACAACAAAACAAAACAAATAACAAACAAAAAATAGAAATTAAAAACTAAAAAAACTATAGATTGAATGGTGTTTCCAAAAGACCATTTGTAAACGTGTTGTGCTTTTTCTAGATTTTAAAATTCATTATTATTATTATTATTATAGAACTTAAAATAAATAATAACTTAATCAAAACCAACAGAGAAACAAAGAAAATGTATTCAATTTCCAAGTAAATGGTGTCGTTTTTATGCAAACTAATACAAACAAATAATATATAGAATAGTGTATGTATAACAACAAAACAATATATTCATATATATACTTATACATATATACAACAAAAAAGGTAATTTTTATACGTGCACTCATAATTATTTACATGTATTTAGAATTATATATGTATTGTATACTATATATAGATATACTTATATGCAATTGTATATATATACATATATGCGTATGTACCAAAATGAAAAATTGTTTTTGTATTTAGTTACCCTCCCACCCACATTGGATCGGACGAAAAATAACACAATTCAAAAATTAAGAGTCTAATGCTAATACATATCGATTACGTTGATTTCGTTTTGTTTGGGTGACAGCAAATTGTATTTTAATAATTGGATTTTTCATTTCCCTTGTGTTGAAATAAGAAGGAAAAAAGAAAAGAAAATAAAACTTTGCTCGCACATGTTTTCTAAATGAGATGTGTCGATCGTGTCATTTGGTAATATTTTGTTTGTCCAGTGGAAAACGAAATTTCTTCACACTAATTTTTCACTTATTGTTCAGTATCTACGTGCTCAATATTTTAAATTTTTTATGTAGGATATGTTTTAAATGTCATCGTAATTCTATAAAATTTCTCAAAACGCGCTTGTAATTTGACTAATAAAAAACAACACTTAAAAATTTATAAATTCCCTTGGAATACATACAAATGTTGGTATATGAACAAATTCATAGTCGAAACAAACTACTGAGGATTTGCATTTACGATCATTTGTACCTTTTAAAGACCATTTAATTCCATCTAATATAGATTTTGCACTTTAAATGCAAGAAAATAAAATTGGAGTTGCAAAATTATTTTATATTAAGGATTTTTTTTTTGTTAGTCTATAGAAACGTATCTGTGGTCACAAGGAAATACGACTTAAGTGGGGTTGTTTTGACACATATTTACTGTGATAATTAAGAACATATCTCTTACAATTATTGTTTATGTTCATAACACATACATATGTCGCCGTGTAAGTGCGATTTCAAAATTCCGTATATTTCAAAATTTATGACATATTCCGCAATGGTGATGTGTTGAAATACGATTAATATGACAATTTCGGTTTATTTCATATTAAGTCATTTTTTCTTGTTAGCACAGATATTATGATGTTGACCAAATGATTTAAAGAAGTAAATTTGATTTTATGAGTCGCCTTTCACTTATGAGATATCAAGAAACAATTGAAAAAATTACAATTAAAAAAATTACGAAGTATTCCAAAGAAATTGCGTCATCCTTAGAGAGAATTTTCCCAGCAGATCAGAGCGAACTTTTAATTTGGAATGACAGCGTTGCATTGTCACATGCTGCCCCATTCCCCCACTGTCCATTCAAGTCTAATGTGATTGTGAAATTCAAAATCCAATAAGAATTACTACTACCTAATTTCAGTTGGGGAAAAAGTTGATCGGGATAACAATTTGTATATATACAGGGTGTCCGTCGGGAAGGTATACTACTTTGTTTTGTTTTTTGGCAGTCGTGACGTAGAGACGTGGCAAATTTATTATGGAAAAATATTCGAAAAACCAACGTGTTTTAATCGTTAAAACATTTTATCACACTTAATCATCGATTACTGTGACGATGAGGAAGTTACGTGAAATTTTTGGGAGGAACAACGTGCCAACAAGATGCTCTATTTATCGTGTAGTGAATGATTTCGAAGAAAGAAGATCTGTAGTTGATAGGGCCAAGCATGGACCACAATGTACTGCAAGATCAACTGAAAACATTACTGCTGCTCAAGGAAGTGTTCAAAACAGTCCATCAACCGATGGAGTCTTCAAAGAACAACTTTGGTCACAAGGTTGCACAAGGATTTGCATTTGTTTCCATTCCATTTAACATACCAATAGGATGTTACAGCTCGCCCATGACAACCCCGATTTTCATGAAAAAATCATAATGAGTGACGAGGCACATTTTCATTTGAATGGGTATGTGAATAAACAGGATAGTCGGTTCTGGGCAATGGAAAACCCTCAAATTATTCATCAGTCACCTTTGCACCCATTACAAGTGATAGTCTGGTGTGTAATTTAGTCAGGAGGAATCATTGGACCTTACTTCTTTGAACTGAAAACGTGATATGATTGAAAACTTTTTGACGCCACAACTGCATGCTTTGGGCTTGATCAACATGTGGTATCAATAAGACGGTGCCACATCGCATACAACCAGGATTACAGTGGAATTATTGCGAGACCTCTTTCCACAACAAGTTATTTCAAGAAATAGTGATGTTGATTGGCCCCCACGGTCGCCTGATTTGGCTGCCCCAGACTTATTTTTGTGGGGATATCAGAAAAGCAAGGTTTATGCAAGTAAACCAGAAACACTTGAGCAACTCAAACAAAATATTGGTGATGAAATTAATGAAATACCGCGTGAAATGTGTGAGAATGTAATGAAAAATGTGCTCAAAAGGGCTCGCATTTGTGAGGCTAACAGAGGCGGACATTTATTTTATATTGTATTCCATACATAATTGCCAACATTAAATAAAACATTTATCAATATAAGATCCATTTTCTTTCATTTAATCAAAAATTGTAAACAAACAAAATAGCATACCTTCCCGACGGACACCCTATAGTTATATCGTAATATGAGCCAAATAAGCAATTCGTATGCATACAGAGACAGCAGAGTACGAAAAAACTCATGGTATGTTATCCTCTAATGACTAGTTGCTAAATTGTTCTTACCCACTACAGATGTGTTATGATCACGTCCTTAATTGTGAACTTGTTATTTTTCGCTCCCCTTACTTGTCCTCTAATCGTAGGTGTGTTATTGGACATGCAAATAAAAATTAAGAATTTTTGATACCTTTGTTGCTTATCTTAACAAAACAAAAAGAAAAACCAAGACTACTGAAAACCGCTCCCTTAGATTATTAATAAAAAATATATAAATTTTTGCTGTGATGTATGTTAAATTAAAAGAACAAAAACAAAAAGAAAAACAGAAACAAAAAATGTAACACAAACCAAGTACATATAAAAACTTATTAAACCACGCAATATTAATAAACTACTTTTTAACATTTCGGTATTCAAATTCATGATTTGTGAGACTAAAACAAATTAAATAATAATTTAGCCACTAAACACACATATACATACAGCCACATGCATTTTTTTAACTTTGTTATAAGTACATATACAACGATTGAAGATACTACTACATAAAGCTGTTTACGTACTTGTCATGGGTTTGACCACCTGTGTATGTATTCGCCTGCTCAGTTCGTATTTGTCCATTCTCATCAATAACATTGACGCAATGAATGCCACGTTTGAGAGTCTACCGCTTTACGAAATACAACAACAGAACGTGAATTTTCATATGTTTGTGTCACTTTTCATAATCGTGTTGGGTGTTTGGTAATTGTCAATTTTGTCGGAAGAATTTCCAAAATATATTCTATTTATTCGGCACCGTTTTCTATCTGTGTGTTTCATGCGTGGATTTCACGAATGAATGCCATGAAATCGATATTGGTTCAATAACCCACAAGGCTATATCTGGTGTAAAAAATCTATAATAATCCTATTGTAAGGTGGGGCTAAATCATAATTGAGATTGGCACAAAAAGCCCGTGCTTCTGAAGTTTCGTAATTGCTCCATATGTTTGCTGAATTTAAACAAGGAATTTTCACGCCGTTTCCGTTATCGTATAATATCACACGAGCATTTATTTAAACGATGATCGAAATGATTTAGCGTCAGAAAAGTGCATTCGAAGGGATGATAAGAAGCACAAAGTAGTATTCTATCTTATAAAATCATAATTTCAGATATAACATTTTCGAATAGAACTAAGCCGTATTCGAATTATGTTAAGTCGTTTTCAAATTTTATTAAATCATATTCAATATGAAGCTATATATAAATTCAGTGAAGCAGTTTTCAAATTAGCTGAACCTTTCAAATTTAAGTTCACCGAAAATAAGTTGACGAAAATAGTACAGACATTTTTAAACTTATCTCAACGTTTTCCCCTTTACAAATATAAATTAACCTTTTTCAACTTTGACTCAACTTCTTTAAATTATACCAGTAATCTAATTGTAGGATACTTCCGGCAGTGAACAATACTGTTTTGTTAATTTCCATTTGATCAGAAATTTATGAAGATTTAATTAAACTCGTTGCGAAGAATTAAAATTAAGTTGAGAGACGCTTTGCTTGAAGATGTTTTACCATTCCATTCGTAAAAATGTTATAGCATTTTCAAGTGAAATGAAACCATTTGCAAATTGTATAAAATCATATTTGAGGTTGCATCCTCCTACATATGTTCAAATTGAATGAAACTGGTCTTCAGTTTATTCAAACAGTTTTGAACCTTGTGCCACCTCAAAAACCTCAACAAATTACATAATTAGATGGTGTAAACACTTCTTGCTGCAATTGCTACTATCAATGACAACAACAGAAATCTAATTGGTCGTTCTCAGTATTTAACTGAGAATACATAAACATATATGTATATAGATATAGAACGATGTGTATATGAACCCTTAATTTTTTTCTTTTTGCGTTAAGTTGAGAAAATAATATCGGCCAAGTAGCCCCTGCTTCTGTTGATTTACTTTTGGGCTCGGTTAGAACACTTTTAATCACTTTTCTCGAAACTTCAGTCAATTTATGATTTTTCTAATATGCAAAGTGCGAAAGGTGAAATAAATATGGAAAAGCTTCACTTAATTGAACGGTTGAATTTCAATAATAAAGGTTTCAGTTGATTTCTAATTGGTTTTACTTTATTTGAAAACCGTTTCATACAGTTTGAATTTGGTCTCACAAAAATTGGAAACCGTTTCATTTAATACGTCATTCCATTTGATTGCAGTTTTAAAAAGTGTGCATATTAATTCATACCATTTGAAAATGGTTCCATTTAATTCCAATACGATTTAATTATTCCGAAAATTTCGACGTGTATCGGGAAGCAGTTTATAAAGCGCCCGAATATATTGCCGTTTTGCCATTTCAGGAATTTACGACAAAATTGACCGAAAGTGGGACCTTTGATGCGCACAGTACACATTCTCTACAACGACATCAAAATGCCAGTTTCATAGTCCTAGCTGCACAAATTTCGAATGTTATCGTATACTTCCTCATCTCTAAACATATTAAATTAAATGACTCTATCATATATTTTCAAAATCTCTTCAATTCTTCACTGTTTGTTACAATAAGAAAGCATTACAAGTAAGCATCTCAGAACATGTGGATAAGTACAACTAACCAAATCACCAAAATCGGTTATTTACGTACATCAAAATGAATTTTTTGAAAGGTAATTTAAAACAAGACTAGCTGGTCTATCACTTGGTATACTAACATTTATATATCAATCTACGTGCATTATATATATTTCATTTTGTTGGACTTTCTTCTTTCTCAGCTAAAAAAAATACATATTTTTATTAATATTGATTCCACTTCATAACTATATAAATAAAAAAATTACATTACCTAACAACGCTAATACTATAACTAAAACAAAAATGACATAAAAACCTCAAGTAATACAACAACAACAAAAGCATATTTTTTCCAATTAATCTTGTATCTAAAACAAAAAAAAAAAAACAAATTACAATCTAACAAGAAACAAACGTACTATGTGTTAGCATCCAAAAAGAAACAAAGGAAAAATTTTAAATAGAACTTAATCAATAATTATGTAAAACATTCTTAATAAATCAATAAAAATTTAAGTTTTTTATTCAAATGTTACTCAAACACCGTACGAGAGACCCTTAGTCGCTTTCGTGTATTACGTTATGGTGAATTTAAATACATCAGAGAGCACGTTTAGGATTTCAACTTGTCATCATGTCATCGACGTTCTAAGTTTCTTAATTTTGCTGAAGTTTGATAAAAAAAATCTCAATATTTGCCTTAAGTATTGACGAAGTAGGAATCTAGAAAAGTTCAACGGCTTTTCAATTTTCCCATAATGAAACTAGTGGTTGAAGGTGTCACGTCTTATCGAGGGCTCGACCTCCGCATCCTCCCGTGGTGGATTTGAGCGCGAGTCACATTGATGTGCTGTCGAATACCTTAAAGGGCGGCACAACCGAAAAGTCTCGATGTTCGGCATCACCGTTAAGCAGTAGGGCCCATTGAATGTCAAAATCTTTCCCATATTTCGTTCATAGGGTGAAACGGAATTCTCTTTTTTATGAAACTAAAAGCAAATCGAAAGCTTCGACATTTCATAATTTGTATTACCTGCATTTTACCATAAATATCAGTTGTTAATATAATTTTTTTCCAATACGTAAGCGTATAAGCTGTAATGATTAGTAATAGAGTTAGTAATAAGAGAAAATGATGAACATCGCTAATCCCAGTTTTTTTTTTTTTGCCAATAAAGACGAGGGTTTTTATGGGGAAACTCAAAATGGAATTACCTTCAAAATGACAAGATAATGCGATAAGAATGGAGGGCTGATTTTCCTCACAAATTCCGCATAATTACCAAAGTGATCACATTAATGATAATTTCGTGAGGGTGTACCGAATAATGTACGCACATTCGTATGCATTTTTGATCTATAGGATCAGTCTAATTATACATACATACATATGTACCGCCTGATAATTCTAAGTAATGTCACGAAGTCATTAGTCAACATCGCAAATGTCAAATTTTTAAATCTAGGGTGGTACTATGCTGAGGAGAAATTTGAAGTAAATATTTTTCATTGGTACTGTCCGACATGTTTATGTTTTTCCGCGGGGAACAGCTGCTATAAACGCAGTATTTCACCACTTATTTCATCAGACATTTTAAGACTTTTCGATGACTATTACAATGAAAGTAATACAAAAATAAAAAACGCCATTTTATAAATATATTATCAAACACCAGTGTTGGACCAACCAAAACTAACACAAAACAATTGGCAATGGCCATAATTTTTTTTTTCAGGAGAAAACTGTCTCGTGGAATTTGTTCCTCATGATATTTAGTATACCGGATGTACAAGAAGAGATAGAAAAGATTAAAGCAAAGCATAGGGGACAGAGCATAACTCTAATGTTCTAGTTAGAAACCTTAGTAACGCCTCTGCACCTTCCAGACTGCGGAGAAGCGACTTTGCGGTTCTATATAAAAACACTGTTAGGTTAATCATACAATTAGTGGTTAAAATGTAAACTACGCCTAAACTGCACCATACAAACTACCAAAAAAGAAGCTGCTATGAGCATTTGGTTCCTAAATTAACCCCTGCCGATGTCAGACAACAATACATGAAGCTAAAAACCACAAGGATAAGGTATGTATTCGTCGATGGCTATATTAAAGATTCAAATACTTATTGTTAGGCTCCCATAAGAGAGCCATCCAGTAACACAAATAAAGCAGAAACAAATTCTCTCAATGAACGTTTCTTCATGAGAAAAATTTCCAAATACCCATTTGCAAATAGCTGATATAAACTAGCAACCCTTCTTGTACATCCGATATTTTCAAGTCCTAATGTATATAATATATATATATATATATATATATATGTATGTATGCAGTCAAAGTAATAGTAGTGGGTATTGCGCAAATTTTAAAGAAGTAAAAAGGTTTCAAAATAATTTTGTAAATTTTTAAGTTTAATTTTTTCAACATAATTCCTTTTATAAATTCTAGGAAATAAACAAAAAAAAAAAAATTCAAGATAAAAGTATTCAAATTCTTTCAAATATAGCCAGTCAAAATAATAGTAGTGATATTCATTTAATGGTTAGTACCAACTAAAATAAATTGATGCGTGGGCTAAATGTATATTACGAAGGGTAAGCATCTTAATTAGCATTTTGTGGCAAACCCTTTGTTGGCAATTACAGCCTCACAGCGTCGGGGCATAGAGTCCATTACCCGCACCTTTCTGCGGGAATGGACATCCATGCATCCTTCACAACCTCCCACAATGTGCTGTTGTTTGTGGGGTTTCTTTGCGCGATCACAGCCTTTACGTCACACCACAAATTCTCAATGGGATTGAGATCTGGGGGCTGGGCTGGCCATTCCAATACGCGTATATTATTTTCTGCAAACCACTGCTTAGGATCATTGTCCTGCTGAAAGGTCCATATCAAAGGCATTTCATTCGCAGCATATGCAGCATCACTTCCTGTAATATTTTTACGTATAGATGGCGATCCATGATGTCTTTGATCCAGTATATGGGTCCAACTCCTATGTATGGAAAGCATGCCCATATCATAACACTAGATCCTCCATGTTTAACCGTTTTCAGCGTAAATTTAGGGTTATATTCTGAATTAGGAGGCCATCTTACGTAGGCTCGTGAGCCTTTCCCGCCATAAAGAACAATTTTAGACTCGCCAGTCCAAAAAATATTTCTCCATTTTTTTAGGGGTACAATTTAGATGCTCCATAGCAAATTTTAGTCGCTTTATAACATGTTTTTTCGTCAACAGTGGCACTTTTCTTGGACTTCGCGCTATCAAACTTGCATCTCTAAGACGTTTGCGGATAGTTTCCACGCTCGCTTCCACACAAAGTTTGTCTTTTATTTCCGTAGCGGCAGCAAAGGGGTTTTGTTTTGAGTACCTTACTATTCGCGAAACACTTTTTTTTTTATAATACTGGCGGACGGCCACTCACTAACGGGAGTGTACTTTATTGCATTGCGGACCACTGTCGGTGAGCAACCTATAATATTTTCCACTTCTTTACAAGATTTTTCCTTCGAAATCAGCTTTCTTATCAGCAATCGTTTTTCTAGCGTACAATGCACGCCACGCCCCATTTAAAAACAAATCTTAACACCTTATGGATCAGAATTATACTTCTTCTAAAAAAATCATTTATTTTTAAACTCAATATACAAAGCTTGCAAAAAAAGAATGTGTTTACTTGCAAAGTTCGTTGACTTCTGTCAGCACTACTATTATTTTGACTGCCAAAAAAACCTGTTCTTCGAATTTAGTCATTGTAAAAACAACAAGAACAATGGAATGCAAACATAACGGTTAGTTTTTTGGTATTTACATTAAGCTATAAAATGAAAAAAAAACTAGGCAAGAAATGTAAATACAGCGAGGCTACGAAGCAAAACAAAATTTTTTTTATAAAGCCACTACTATTATTTTGACTGCAACTGTATATATACACATATATATATAAACATATATATATATACATATTTATATATACATATATACTACACATACATACATGTTCAGTATTGCAGTTTAGCGTAAACGTCACTTATCCACATTTACTTTCATTTACTCTTTTCCTCCAGTCGATGAACCTTTTCTTAATGCGTTTGAGATGACCTTGGAGGATGTTTGCAGCCTGGATTCGGTCTGCAAAAGTTGATGTATGGACTCTAAGATCAAGCGGAATGTCAGATGTAAAAATAAAATATAGTACTGGGCCAAGGACTCTACCTTGAGGGACGCCTGTCAATATAGGATAATTGTCTGTATAGTAGTCACCATGCTTTACACTAAAGTTTCTACTGTTCTGGTATAATTGGAGAATTGTGTTCCCAGCAGATGCTTCCTATACCATCGTGCCAAACTTTGTCGAAAGCTTGAAAAATGTCGAGAAATACGGCACAGCAATATTTCGTGCGTTCAAATGAATGCCTTATTGAATTAACCAATCCTTGACTGGTTTCAATATTATGGTGATCACCGAATTTTTCCATGCTGATGGGAAATAACTTACAGTGTTGCGCAAAACAAAAGCAACAAAATGTACTCCAGACTATGAATACATAATTTTCATAAAAACAAAACATTTAAAACAAAGCTTACTATTTATTTTCACAGAGATATTATTAAGCTATAAAACCAATACATTACAACAACAACAACAATTGCGTTTAAAAGAAATATGCAAAAATGTACAGCAGAGTCGGAATCCACTTGCGCAAAACAATAGCAACAAAATCAATATTTTGTGTATCCGCCCTTGTTTTTAATAACATCTTCGCACCTTTTTGGCATCGAGGCAACTAATGAATAAAAACAATCCTCCGGAAGGTTTTCCCACTCAGTTTTCAACTTGTTGAATAGCTCCTCTTTGTTGGAAAACCGATGTCCTGCCACTCTCCTTTTTTAAGGATGACAAAAAGGTTTTCAATAGGATTCAAATCAGGTGATTGTGCCGGCCAATCAAGAGTTTGAATCCTATTGTTTGTTAGCCACTCTTTTGCCACTTTCTATGTGTGTTTCGGATCGTTATCATGTTGAAACACCCATCGAAGTGGCATATTCCACTCTGCATGGGGTAGCATTTGGTGTTGTTGTATGGATCGATATCCCTCACCGGACCAGGTCCTTGAGCCGAAAAGCATGTCCACATCATTATATTTTCACCACCATGCTTTGCAGTGACGAGGATGTTCTTGGTTTGTGTTGTCCTCTGTGTCGCCCGACGGTCTGCATTCCATCCGGTTGAAGTAGATTAAATGTACCTATGTAGATTCATCGCTAAACAGTACTGTCCTCCATTTATTTACTGACCAAATGCGATGTCTTTTAGCAAATTTTTACCTTTTCCAAAGAAATAATAGTAATATTAATACAGAATTACGCTAAAAATAAAAACTCACCTATTTTTTATATGCCTTATTGTAAGCAATGGTTTTTTGGCTGGTCTGTATCTTTTTAAATTGTTTTCTACAGCCCGTCTTCGTACTGTACTGTGATGAATATTCAGTTTTAAAGATGTTACAATTGTTTTTGACGAAATAAACGGATCTTCCTTTATCATCTTAACAATTTCACGGTCTGTCCGAGTTGAAGTTTTCAACATGGTGTGGGTGTTTCAACATGATAACGATCCGAAACACACATCGAAAGTGGCAAAAGAGTGGCTAACAAACAATAGGATTCAAACTCTTGATTGGCCGGCACAATCAACTGATTTGAATCCTATTGAAAACCTTTTTGGCATCCTTAAAAGGAGAATTGCAGGACATCGGTTTTCCAACAAAGAGGAGCTATTCAACAAGTTGAAAACTGAGTGGGAAAACCTTCCGGAGGATTGTTTTTATTCATTAGTTGCCTCGATGCCAAAAAGGTGCGAAGATGTTATTAAAAAAAAGGGCGGATACACAAAATATTGATTTTGTTGCTATTGTTTTGCGCAAGTGAATTCCGGTTCTGCTGTACATTTTTTCATATTTCTTTTAAACGCAATTGTTGTTGTTGTAATGTATTGGTTTTATAGCTTAATAATACCTCTGCGAAAATAAATAGTAAGCTTTTTTGGTACCGTGGAGCGTATTTCCACATCAACGTCAACTTTAATAATTCTCAAAAACGTATAAAGTTGCTCTATTTATACTAAAATTACTTATTCTAGAAAATGCTACAATATTTCAGAGAGAACACATATTTACATAATGGGTGCAACAAAGACAAACATATTTACAGAATAGTGTTGTATATCATAGACTTAATTCTAGAATGTTCTTATTTACATAACAGGTGAAAAGGAGATAGCAATAGACCACACAATGGGAGCGAGAGGAACAAACACAACTTACTGTCGTAAACGTAATTCTAGAAAAGTCCCACCCACAGATAAAGAGGGAAAGAGATTACATATATCATACTTGAATGTTCTAGGCGCGGTTTTGATGATCTTTCTAGAGTAGATACTTAGACAAATTACACTCATATACTACATTTTGTTTTAAATGTTTTGTTTTTATGAAAATTATGTATTTATAGTCTGGAGTACATTTCGTTGGTTTTGTTTTGCGCAACACAGTATGTCAGCAATTGTATTGAATATTTTCACCAGATATTCTAATGCAATAAAGGGCAATTGTAAGAGCATTTTTGATGCAATTGAGTCGATACCCAGTGCCTTATCCGGCTTAAGGTTTCACTCTCCCAGATTTATCATCGATATCGTTCAATTTTTCCAGCTATATTTCAGCAGATACATAGAAATAATGGATTACATATCGTCCGCTGTGCTTTCCTATGATGGTAATCATTACAATTTTCAACTGCATTTCTAGAAAATCTAATATTTTTCCTGAAACCGAATTAAAAACGATCTGCGCTCTTATTGTGCCCTTTTTATTAAATCTCCCCGCCATTCTTTAAACGCGTGAACGACATCAAATGACCGAGATGCCGTGTTATCTTTTTCTCGAAATTAACTTTTTGCCATTTAGAGCGAAGCAACAATGACCAGCCTACGAAATACGCTTTATGTTTTATACCGTTCGCAATCGTTCTGTTGACATATTAGTGTCTCTAATTGCGCATTTGCGAAGAATCAGATTTTCGCAAAACTTTACATTTTCACATGAGTGTCGTAATTAACACAAACAACGTAATGCTAGGATTGTTTGAAATGGAGCTCCGTCTAGATAACATTGTCCTTGTCTCTACATAGCAAAATTTCAGTGCACATCATTGAAAAAGATATGAGTATTTACCGACTGAGGAATATCAAACTTTGTATACTTTCCACAATATACAACATTAAGGGGCATCTAGACACATCAAACGGTTGGACAAACACGGCATATGTATTGGTAAAATACATTTTGCGTTGCATACAGACATGTCAAACATAAAACTTCAAACATTCATTTTTATAGTTACGTTGAAGTGTAAACACGTGCAGATTGTTATCGGCTACTTTTTTTTTTTTTTTTTTTTTTTTATTAGTGTAGCAGGAATTCATTCTTTGGTACAGATATCTATTTTTTGAATATGGCTTTGCCTTAAAACAGATTTAGTACTAAAACGAAATTGTAACATAGGAAAGCTACAATTAAGACCTATGTATTGAGAAGTTTGGCTACTTCTTATTTTTTGTTTTGTGTTCATTTTTCATATTTCTGTTGCTGTACTCCTTACTTTTCACGTTCCACAATGCCGACAGAGAACGGTACACTTCAATAAATTCTAAAATGAAATTTTTATCTTCCATTTTACCGCGCTGAAATGCCGATGTTCGCATGTTGCTGTCCACTTTAAAAATGAGCCATGTTTGATCAAACAGTCAAATGCGATACAGACACATCAACGTTGACGCCTCGTTTGAAGAAATATCAAAACTTTTTGATATTGCTTCAAACATGACACAGATGTATACATGTGACGTTTTTCACTCACACACTCTCAATGTTTGTAAAACCGTTGGCGTGTCTGTATGTCCCTTTAAACATGGCGCATCACTTTAATATCAGTAAATTTCTGGTAAATCTGCAAACAATTTCATTCAAAGAAAGTTTTTATCCAAAATGCGATATTAGCGCGAGTATTTGTATCCCGAGGAAACGAAATTCGCTTTCTCTTAGTTGCTATGCTCTTTGCGGCATTGAAATTCCTGTCGAATTCTCTTGATTTCTACTAAAAAAACAGCATTTATTTATAAACACAAATAAGAAACGAAATCTCGAAACATTTTATTTTAGTTTCAGCTGTGCGATTTGTGGATAACACAATAGTTTTGCTACTTTCCAACACATACACGTTCAAACTTACGACACCTGGCGACAAGTAAAACAACTATGCTGCAGAGTTTGAAGCCGATTCGGATCAACCAATCGGCGCGCCGTGGCCGGCTGTTTTTGGACGAGCGGAGCCGCCGACGGCTGGTTTTGGTTGCGCCGGTCGCATACTCTTTCAATCGAGCTAAGAATTTTGTATTTCATCTCTAATGTTGTATTATTATGCTATGCATATCTGTAAGCTTTTTAAACAAGTTTCGTTATTCTCCGTTTGGTTAATTCCAAAAAAATTTAATTTCAAAGCTAAAATGACGCAAAAGTGCCTTGAAGATTTTTCTTAATAAATAATAATTACGAACCGCCAATTTCTGACGAAGATTTTTTTAATATTTGGATTATTTCTAATAAGGGAACCTTTTTTAATACTTTGTTGAATACATTTATCTTAACATTTGTCTTTTGTTTTTCAATATTTGCCTTTGATATTTTTTTACATTTTAATTTTTGGTTGTTCCTTTTAAAATTCTACCCCCGTCTTCTTTGTTTGTTGTGTTATTGGTTGATTGTTTCTAGTGTGGTCCTTACTGAATGATTTATTTCCTATTCTTAATGTCCACCTCACGATACCACATTTAGTTGTAAATTGCGACAAATATTTTTCCAATAAAAAAATCTTGAGCCGATGAATGAGCCGCCACCGTTCATTATCGCCGCCGCCGACAAAAAATGACCGCGTCGCCGCCGCTAATGAGTTTACATCGGCTTCAAACTCTGCTATGCTGTTGGTTCACATGCTAATGGAGCTTTATACCTATTTGCATAGAGGGTCGAGTAAAGAAATACCTTAAGAGAATATTATTATCCCTTGATAAAAATAGTGCGGATGATGGTCCTTTGGCGGTGTTGGAATAGCGTAGCGGATAAAAATATACCCTTAGGAACGTTGAGTGAAATGAAAATGTCAATGTTGCATATTTACATGCGAATATGTTTATTTTCACTCATGTCGCAATGATTTCACTCACTTTCTACATCATTTATCTCAAATCGGATAAAAAGGGAAATGAGTGGAAACGTCAAATTGATCCTACTGTAATTGTTGGCACTTATTTGTTACAATTTGCTATTCATCAATTTTTATTCATTTATTGCTGTAGTTCTGGCTGGAAATAAACATATTCGCAAATAAATATATAACTCAATTCAAATAAATATATACTTAGTCATAGGGCAAATCTTTATTCGCTGCGCTTTTTCAAGCAACCAGACGACTAGCATCCGCACTGTTTTTGTCCAGAGAGAATAAAATTCACTGCTTACCATTTATATGACCGGCGTGAAGATAACAAACCAATCTCAACAAACCAAATTCAAAAAAAGAGGAAAACCACCAAAAGTAGAGAAAGAAAAAAATCCTCACAGAGAATGGAAAATTCACTCATTTCAGCACTGCCAGACAATAATTAAGTTTGATAAATATTAAAGTGGCAAGGCTAATATATTTCAAGTGGCAATAGACAGTAATTAAATTATACGGCAACACTCGTTCATTAGTTTAAAAATTCACAATAACCCCGAAGAAAAAAAAAGAAAAAAACATGAGTATAACAAACTAAAACATTGGAGGAATAACAGACCAAAACAGTGAAATAAGAAAATTTTTCCTATATTTTGTAGATTATAAATTAAAAAATATAAATAAATAAATTAAATAAGTTTACAACTTTAAAACAACATGTGTTTCATTACATTTCCACCCTTTCGAATGTGTTGACGTGTTGTTCACACTTGTACCTTTCATTCCACGTTAAACTTTTTTTTGTGACCTTTTGGACTTTGGATTCTAGGACCAGAAACATATTGGTCAAAACCCATAGAATTACAAAATTGTCAACCATTTTGAAATGGTTTTTGTTCTATGGATTTCTACCGAAATTAAATTTCCACCCTTTTGAATGTGCTCACGTGTTGTACATACTTGTACCTTTCATTCCACGTTAGGCTTTTTTTGTCACCTCTTGGACGTTGGAATCCAGAACCAGAAACATATTTGTCGCAATTCAAAAGTCTACATATTTCAACCATAGTCAAACAGTTTCTGTTCTATGAAATACTAAAAAAATTAAATTTCCTCTCTTTTGAACGTGTTAATGTGTTATCCATGCTTATGTATTTCGTTCTCTATCAGTCCTGTTTTGTCACCTTTTGGATTTTTGGTTCTAAGAGCGGAAACAATTTGGTCAACATCGTAAAAGAATCAAAACTTCAGCTGTAGTGAAAAAGTTGTTGACCTATTGATTTTTATACAGGAGTATTGTGCACACTTTAGGTCATCGTTACCAAACAGTCATTTTTTGTCACCTTTTGGGCTTTGGTTCCAAAGGCTAAAATATACATACCCTTGGTGGAAATTTACTGTTTGGTATACAAAGGCACCCAGAAAATACAAGAGTATCACTATTTACACCACAAATTTAGCTAATAAAAAATGAAACACACGTAGTTTTAAAGTTGTAAACTTATTTTATTTATTTATTTATAACTTTTAATGTATAATCCACAAAATATAATAAAAATTTTCTTATTTCGCTGTTTTGGTTTGTTATTCGTCCAATGTTTTGGTTTGTTATCTTCACGTTTTACGTCAAAATTTTCTTCGGGGTTATTGTGAATTTTTAAACTAATGAACGAGTGTTGTCGTGTAATTTAACTACTGTCTATTGCCACTCGAAATATATTAGCCTTGCCACTTTAATGTTCATCAAACTTAGTTATTGTCTGGCAGTGCTGAAATGAGAGGATTTCTTATTCTCTGAGAGAATTTTTTCTCGCTCTCTTTTTCATGGTCTTCCTCTCGTTTTCAATTTGGTTTATTGAGATTGGCTTGTATAGTCACTCCGGTACTTATATGTTGGTTTACTGTCGCATTCGTAGTGAAAGATGAAGGGGGATGACTACTACAAAACTACTCATTTACATCTCTCTCTCTCTCTCTCACACTTCCCATCGAAATGTTCAGCAATTTATTTTCATAAAAGGTTGGTGCTTCGTCATTTCGGCTTTAGTTCGTTCGAAAGAGTCATGGTATAAGGTTCGGAGAAGGTGTTACGTACGCATCAACACGTATTTTAAAAGTAAAAACCCAAAAAAAAAGAAAAATAAATAAAACCAATATATTTAAGAAAGAAATCGGAGTTCAATGCGAAAATAGTGATCTTTCTGTTATTATTATCAATTAATTGTAATTTGTGAGAAAGCAGAGCAGAATTTGAAAAAAATCGATGCGTGAATGCATCCACAGTATCGAGGTGCGTGCATACCCCATATAAAAATACAGTGTATAGATTTAGTTTGTATGTGTACGTACATTAGTACGAATGTATCGATGCAAAAAAAAATTGAATGAAAATAGTACAACGACGGGTGAAGCCAACAATCAACACGCAAATTATCAACTTAACTCAGTACAAGAATCTGTCGGAAAGCTTTGAAATTATTTTCTGTACATTTTAACAGTTTTTCTCTGTTCGTGTGGCAATCAACGCGGAAATTGTCGTTGTCGGTAAGCGGAAATTGGAAATTATTAATAAAAAAAAGAGTCACAAAGAAGTTGTATTGTAGTAGGATTATACAAAAGCATAGTTCGGTCAGAATTCTGCAATTTATATTTACAGTAAGTCGTCGCTAACGACACCACCATCGTCATCAGTATCCAGAAATTTAAATAAAAAAATCCAGTTCGTGATTTTCAATTCTTCTCAATTGAAGTTGAGATAGAGAAAACTAAACACGAAAATTTTCTGTACGCCACAAAAGCAAGAGGTGAAACAAAAGAAGAAACAACTCAAGAGTGGTTTGCTTACGCGCGTGTGTGTTGTGTTGTGTGATGGTCGGCAACGACAAAACAAAAAGAGGAAAAAAGGTGATATTTGTTTGGCTGAAGCTAAAAACTCCTCAGTGAACAGAAAACAACTCGCGCAGAAAAGTTTGAAGAAAAAGTTGCCTCAGTTTCGTAAACTTTTTTTGTGATATTCGAAAAATTTCCCAACTACGTAACGTTGAAGGTGATTTCTTCTTTATTTATTTTTTTGTTTGTTTTTCTATTAACACAAACAATAACAACAAACAACAAAAACTATAGTCATCTTTCTTCACTCTCAACACTGTTCTGGGAATTTTGTTACAAACTTACAAGGTACGTGTGTGAGAAAGAGATAGCATCAGCAAAAGCAAAGCGTCGTCGTCGTTTTATTCGATAAAACGACAAAGTAGCGAACGGACATAAGCAGCGGAAAAGAAAAAAAAAAAAACAAAATATAAATAAAAACCACTAAACTACAACGACGGGGAGCTTAATGGTTTATAAAGTTTCAAGTAAGTCTTGACTTTATTAGAAATCTTTACCTCGTCGTTTCATTACTGTTCTCTCTCTCTCTCTCTTGTTGTTCGCCTACTTGTGCAGTCTGAATATTGGTAGATAATCACGTTTTTAGTATACCAGTGTAAAATTGGCAACATCGCGCAAACTTGTACTTCAGAGTACACACACACACACACACACACACGCACTCATAAACACATATACATTCCACGTTGCCTGGTTTCAATAAGCAGCCAAATCTATTGGAGGTCGTTTTTCTTGTTGTTTTTTCGTTCTTTTCTTTAAACGAACAAAAAAACTCAATTGTTTCGTTTCATATGTACATCAATCAGTTTTTGTGTTTTATTCTCTCGCCGAGAGTTAAGGGTTGTAAGTAATACAAGCGGTAAAGTTGTTGCCTGGGAGTGTGTACGCATACGTGCTCAAACCCTACTCTTTACCACCATTAACTCTTGCCGTGTAACGTATCGGCTACAATGACACATCCACACACAGCCAGACCAATTTGTCTTATTGGCAAAGAATCATGAAAATTTGCAGCAGAGCACTGGTCGTATGATTGATAACTTTGTAAAGGCCCTTTCTATTTAATTTGCGGGCAGTAATAGTGGGAAAACGAATTTAATATGGATATTTGATTTGTGAAGTTAAATTTAGCGAACACAATGGGACCTGCAGGGATTGACAGATCTGACAGATTTAACCCTATTTCTGAAAATTTGGTTAAATTTTCATACTAGGAATTTGTTAATGTTTCTCTATTTAACAAGTTTAAGTCAGCCACACTGACGTTACTTTGTGCGATCCCTTTTAATGTGCATTTACTAGACTTGTCGGTTACTCGACTGCTCAAAGTATTTGTCGGACACATGAATGAGCTTTTTCATTTCAAAATTAATGATCTATTGTTGCTTTGAAATCGGAAATTGGTTTACCAATATAAAAATTTAAAATTGCACTTTTTTCAATTCATCAAATTATTTTCAGCTTTCCACGATAAAGTTTTTAAGACTCATTTTAAAATTGAATACTTAGTTGTAATGTCTCTCGTTCCCAAAGGTATATCTATAAAAGAGAGATCTCACTTTTTAATGTAAATATCGTCCTCGTCCCCATGTAGCCACGTCTGAGAAAAATTTGAAATTTTGTATAATTTCGCTAACTTTAAGTTTCCGATACCCGTAATTTTAGTTAAAAGATAACCATCTATCAGAAATCATTATTTGAGCGAAATCAGTGGAATCAAAGAGCTGCTTCTAACCATCTTTTTTCTAAATGAATATGGTTTATGCTGGAAGCGAATAATATGAACTCCCTCTCGAACTGTGATGTTCGGAATCGTTGTTAAACTTGCCTTGGATGAATCTAAAAAGCTTTTTTTTATGTAGTGGGTACTTTGCATCTTAAGTCCCTATATTTGTGAGAGTGATTGAACATGTTCGAAAACGATGAACAGAGTTGTCATGTTTTCATTTCATTTTTTCGAATACAGTGAACAATATGTATGTAAAACATCTGTCACTCCCGCTTCTAGTAATGAAAAAAAAAAACTTCAAGTCACAACTTATTTTGCGTCATTTTTAATGTGTTGTTTGACTAATAAATCTCACATTCCTAAGGAAATTTTCTATGCCTTTTCCTTTGTCATTTTCTATGTCTGATTTGTGATAATAAACAGTGTGAACACAATAAAAATAAAAATTGTTTTGACGACAAACATTAATAGTTCAACAGTGCAGAATATTATTGAGCAATTTGTTCACGAGAATCGGATGCACCACAAAGGCAGATATGCACCAAGCGAATCCGATCCTAATTAAATTGGGACTAGTCTTGACAAAAAAAAAAAAAAAAAAATGCAGTGTAAAAACCATCCATACGATTCTGCGGGTCATGGCTGAACCGATTCAACTTTGCAAAAGAGCATCTATGCAAGGGCCGGGATACCAGAGTTCATTAATTTGTGCAGATGAGTCAATGTTGAATTTATTTGATGGTTGTTATACGTCTTTCTCCAGCCGACATACTAGCCCAAGTTATGTCGGTTGCTTTCACTGGGAAGTTAGTGTTTATAGAATCTACGATTGATAAGTTAAAGTGTCTTTAAATTTCAAGGGCTTTGAAAGTGTTATAGATAGTACCATGCAATACTAAATATTAAAATCAGTCTACTTACTATCCATATATATATATATATTGTAAACATTAACAGTATCTGCATAAAATAAGCTATAACTTTTTTACTTTCAAATGTCATAAAACTTGATAATATATTTCCTTCAGTTTCAAATCCCTGGGGCTATCAAATTTATGTGCTGCTTAAAATAAGCTTTGACCATAGCATAGCGTGACCAATAAACACCGGTGCACTAAGTGAACACATATTCAGATTTAAGCCCAACAATATTTTTTGTTAATTCTACAGACAATGTTCTGTTATCTTACGACTAATATATTTCCAACCAATGTTATGTGATTAACTACATTCATTAATGTATATTAGTTTGTTTTATTAAATGAAGCAATGTCAGCCTATTGCAAATAGCTGACGCAGTATAATTGCCGACCGATTATAAAATACAATACTAATCACAACAATGTACAACAATTTCCGCCCGTTTGTGTTTATGTTTTCTGAAGTTGTCTAACGTTTGATCTTGAGCAAATTTTTCTTCAAAAAACTTAACTATTGCTTACGCAACCGAAAGCTGCATAAAATTATCTGCAATTGCTTCGTTCGCATACGCAAGTTTGAAATGTAGAGACAATTTAAACGCAACTTCTTCTGGATAAATAAGGAGCCATTCCAATGTATGTACATTATGCAAGACTCGACATGTACAATTTAGTCTTCAGCCCGAATATTGCTGCGGTGATCCCCAACGGGGCAGACCTTATGCAAATTTAATTTTTTTTGTATCAAATAATTTGGCAATATCACAGTCACATTGATAAAAAAGAACACGACGATTATTGTTCTTGCAAAATTTCGGCTGATCGTGGCGGTCCCAAAACTAACCGAATTAACAAAGAAGTCACAAAAAAGTTGGGAAAATTTTTCTTTATTTTTCAACATTTATCTATTTTACTTAGTCATTTTCTCCTTTTAGCTCGATGAACTTTATTGTAAGAACTGTCAAACTTAATTAGCATAACATCCGCCGTTGATGGGGTTTCCTTTCTGATAGACATCTGCCTGCAGATGGAACCTTCACCTTCTTTGAACACGATTCTCCCATTCTAGTCCACTGTTTTGACTGTACATATAATTGTAGTAACGACATCAAATGGTAGTTCTAAACTTTGGTTTCCTGTCTAATACAGAAATGAAAAGCCCCCCGAAGTCGGTTAAAGAAAGGGTTGAGATGATCGACAAGGCAGTTGTGAAATCAAGTCTATATCAAAATCAATCCCGATTTCAATATTAAATATTTCAGATGGCAATATTTCAGGATTTTTTCTCAATCGATTTCCAACGAAGGTCATAATTACAGACCATTCTAACAATACCAATTTATTCACTATGTGTAGCGTCATTGGAATTCTAGTCGCAACGCCTTATTAATGAATGGCATTTTACGACAGATATAACAAATTTGTAATATATTTCTGTTAATGTGACAGCCGCTTGGAGCTGCTGCCAGGATTTAGGTTTAAACAATTACAAATGCCACATCAAACGCAATTTTCAGGCAGCTAATTTTCCTTTGATGTCAGTAGCAGCTTTCATACGTTCATTTATTATGATTTACTAAGGCAATGAATAAAGTATCTGCTGTGGCCTGTCTTGTTACTGACCAATTCAACACAATTTATTCTTTTCCCGCTAACCTAAATTTTTTTTTAAGTGTTTAGCTGGCGAAAATTTGTTTTAGGTTTAAGCTTTTTCTTCGGCTTTTTTTTCATAAATCCTTTAGGTTTCTTTTTTTTTGGCTTTTCGCCAGGTACGGTAATTAACTTATTTCAGCATAAAAAATAATCCTACTAAAAATTATTACAGTATCATCATATAGTAGTGATTACCCAAATATATTGCAGTGTTGAAAAAAATGGCTCAGTGAAAGAATTAATGAATCTCAGATTCAGAATCCCAGTTCTCGGGTCATGTTTTTTTATTTTACTGTAAAACAACTTGAGAGAGAAATATTTTGCAAGTAGAAAAGTATAAACCATTCAAACGGAAATCTTAAACTATGAAATTATCGTAGAGAAAAATTATATTTTAGTGCCTTTACAAGAACTATAGTCGAGTTTTGTTATTAAACAAAGAAAAATATGGAGAAAATTGTAAAAAGAGTGACTCAAGTACCTTAAGAGTGGTACTAAAACCTAATTGCTACAGAGAATCTAATTGGGTTCTGTTTAACAATAAATGAAAATGTTATACATTCAGTATTAAAGTAGCAAAATTAGCAAAAAATCAATTTCACATAATATGTTGATCTTTTAATAGATCCCATCGCTGGAGACACTTTTCATCCATACATAATAAAACCATAAACAAGGTTTGATGAAATATATACATCAGGAAAAAAAGCACATTTCTTATTTGAAGTGTTTATTTGCTGTGCTAAGTAAATCGGTAATTTTCACCCATCGGGTCAAACTGTTGAGAAAATAGATCTTGTTGTTGCTATAGATTCACACTTCATAGCACTTGATTCACAAATATTAAATTATTTGGATTTTTAAATGTGTTAACCGAAATAATAAAATAAATAGGAGCAAATACACATTTTTATCATATAGTGTACAAAATTATTTGTTTCTCGATGACATTTTGCTGTCGTTTTAGATAAGCTGGATGAAATCATTTTGAAATAATAGTCTATGGCGCGTCCAAAAGCTCTCAGTGTTTTACCAACCTATTATTACAAATACAAATTTAATTTTTAAAAGTATCTAAAATATCTTACGGTTATGTATTATGCTTTTTTATATGGTAATAGTTTGCATTGATAATTTTAAATACCAGATAGCTCATTTTCAATTAAGTTTGTAAATTTTAAAATGTTGTACGTCTACACAAAATGTTCATTTAAGTTTCAGAAAATACAAATTGGAATGCAACGATTTTCTTAAAGAAATATTAAATAAGATTTCTTAAATAAACTTTATGAACTTCATGTGGCTGCAGTTATTTTTGGACAGATATTAAACGTTATTGTCATAAATGAATTTACAAACATACAGGCTAAATCAGAATAAAATGTCCTAATCTTTCTAGGACTATACGCCACTTTTAGGGAATACCCGTGATTCTGAGAAATTCCAAAAAAGGAAAAGGACAATTTGGAAAAAAGGAAACCGTGGAGAATATGAAAGAGGAAACGATATCGATACATACGATCAGTGACACCTTAAAGAAAATAATACCTCTATTTTCAATCAGTGAACATTTTTGAATTGTTACACTTTTCGAAATATCGCATTATGGGGATATAAAAATCTTTCGGAAATATGATATGGTTCTAGAAAAAATTGTTTGGAAATATATCATAACGATATCGTTTACAGCTATCATTTCCGATACATATGAATATGACTTTATGCGTAAGTTGCGTTCTTATTGCACAATGTAATATGCTTGTTTCTAATGCGGATTATTAAATTATCAAATGTTACGCTTTCGGTTAAATATAGTGTAGGTTTTTCGGTGGTTTTTAAGTTGAGCGTTAAAGTCGGGTAGAGCGATAGGTGAGGTGAGGGCAACTCAAGTTAGTAGTGGCGGCTTCTTCTTATATCTTTGCCGTATCCGATGGAGTGCATTTTTCACAAATGCGGGGTATGGTAGTGTGGACGCGTTTGGTGGATTAGATAAGATATAATGCATTTCCCCTTGACTCTTTGTGTCACCCCTACACGTTTGAATTTTCTTTCTAGATATGATACCTTTTTTTACATCTATGTGTATTCGCACTATCCGGCAGCTTTGTTTTCACAACTAGGTAAGCACAAATAGACAAACATCACAATGTATGCTAATCTGGGTCGTATCAGGAATTTCAATTTCAGTTTTTAAAAAGAACGCGTGTTGGCCAGTTGAGGTAGGGATGGTGGTTCGTCGAATTATTTCGAATTCCCACGGCAGCTACTGTTTTGTTTGTCCTTTTTGTGTATAGGGAATCGCTCGTTGTTGTACCGTAGTTTTTTGTTATATACATTATTTGGTAATTTCTCGCTATGACCACATGAACTAAGTTTCATTTCGTTTCTTCTTCTTTTCGGTTCTTTACACACGGCTTTATTTTCACCATTCGGCTGCTGTGTTGTGACTGTGCTGCATATACATCTACAACAAAAAGGACCACAAATAAATGCGCAATAAAACACGAAGACCAAGTTACAATCAAAGCGGAGAAGCAAAGGACGACGATTTGAAAATTGATTCCAGAAGTTAGCGCAAGCCGCCATCACTGACGAGTGAAAGAGACGACGTAAGACGACGTCTGGAACGAAAGGAGGAAGATATATGGAAGTAAACGAGCGAGCGCTAAACTCTGCGAGAAAAATTTAAAACAACAAAAATTCAAAAGATAAATCTACAGACTGATTAATATATAAAAACAACAAAGTAAAGAGTATAATAAATAATAATTTATACATATAATACAAACAAATACGTTCTAAATATATATATATATATGTGTATATATATATATGCATATATATAAATATATACATAGATATATATGTATGTATATATATGACCACTAACGTACTATATAATATTGTAAATAAGAACGACGACGCGGAAGGAGGAGACTAAGAAGAAAGAAGAGGTGTTGCAAAAGAAAAGGAGAAAAAACTGAACAGAGAGAAAAAATCTATCAGCTGAGGTTGAAGAAGAGGAAGGACAAAAGCCCCATTTATATTTTAAAAAAGCGTTGATTTTATTGTGTGTGATATTTAAATATTAAGCATTAATTTAAAACCAAAAACGGGAGAAGTTGATCATTAATCAGAGCAATAGAGCGTACTAGCTGGAGCCGAAGACGACGATTCCTCGAAACATAACAATAATAATTGTACTATGACATACTCGCACAATAGCGTTAGTAACAATCTGAAAATGACGACAGCAGCAGCAACAACGGCAGAAGCATCTACACAACAGCGGTCGAAAAAAGTGTGTCTTAGCGGAGGAGGCGAAGGCGGAGGATGTAGTAGCAGAGGCAATTCACCACCATCAACACCACCCCTAAGTGCACATTCCAACAGTATTGCAAGCAGTACAACCTCCCATCCCCATCATCATAATCATCATCAGCTAAGCTCATCGCCTCCAGGATGTCCCATGTCATCTGCAATTTCGATTAGTTCTAATTGCAGTAGCAGTTCGGGCGTCTCCTCCCTGAGCTCATCCGCTGGCAATGGCAGCAATGTAGGTCTTTTTAAGTCGGCGGGCAAACCACAGCGTAATTGGCAACAACAACAACAACAGCTGCTGCAGCAGCAGAGGCGTTCATCGCCAAGCCAGAGCGATTGTGGCAGCTTTTATGGCAACAACAATCCAAATTACCAATATCAGCAACAGTCCGGCAGCGCTGGCAAACGTTATAGCGGTGGTGCCGGCGGAAGTGGTCACAAGTATCGTGATGGGCAGCGTTCGCCTCAGGCAGGCCTAACGACACGCCAATCACCTGCCTCAATATTGGGCGGCGGCATTAGCCCATCATCGTCGTCGCCCATCATTCCCAACAGTGTTAGCAGCAACAACAGCTCGGCCCGAAAATCCCGCTCGAAACACTCAAGTCCGTTGCTATGTGTCGGTGGCGAAGGCAAGATCTCACCCCCACATCCACTCATACCCACCGCCCTCACGCACTACGCAGGCAGCAAGTGCTTTGACGCCCCTGCTCCAGCTGCGTTACCCAAGCCGCCCGAACACTGGACCCTGAGCAAAAGCGAACAAAAGTCGGACAGCTGCGCTGGACCCGGCCTTCAGAGTGTGCTGGGCGCCCGTACACACAGTAACCACCATCACAGCCACCACCACCATCATCACTCCAATCCGTCGCATGCCGTTGATGCGCACACCAATGGCGGTCATGTGGTGAAAACTTCGAAGCGCAATCTTCTCGACGACTTCGATACGCACAATTTGAAATTGTTGCTCAACGTGCAATCGTAACCGCTTTGCTACCCCTCTTTTCCATTTAACGCCAACGACAAATGGTTTGTGAGCCAACAAACTACAACAACAAACTCCGTCAGAAAAAGCAACAATAGCAACCATCAACAATAACAAATCGTAATGCAACATAAAAACTTAAAAAACACACGCTCTCCATAACACAACACTAGTGCTTGTGATCCCAAGAATACCGCAAAGCCAACAGACAACCAACCGATCAACCAACCACCACCAACCCCACATAACCAAAATCATAGAAAAACGTAAACTAATTCCGGCTATAAAAACGACAACAGCAGACAACTCTTCAATAATGAAAACGGAAGCAACAAAGTAAATGCCAAAAATGCAAAATTCATGATCATATACGCCCCATTCACTCACAAACTGGCCCGTATCTGTGAATACATAGCAATTAATAATTTTATTTAAACAAAATTTAATCTTACACCAAAACCAAAAAAAAAAAAAAAGAGACTTAAGGAAAACTTTAAAGTATACAAAAGTGCTATAAGACAAAACCAAATTAAATCCTCCCGGGAAGAGATAAAAAAGAGAGGATATACATCTCCCGCGTCAACGTAATCGTTATCTAGCAATCAAGATTCGCGCATGATGTAAACAAAACAAATGTAATCTTGGTAGTAATATAAAAATGAGCTTGTTCTCACTAAATTGCATTAAATACGTAAAGTTAACCGAAACTGACAATTCAGTGAAATGAAAGACATCTACAGAACATACATTTATGAGCCCACCAAACCAAAACAAACAAATGAACTTAAGAATTTCATAAAATAATAGAAAATGGGAAGCAACAACTCTAAATCCATCTCAAAAAAGACTTGAGGCTAAATCAACTAACTAAACGCAAAACCCAGCGGCAAGTAAACAAAACCCCTCTTCTCTCCGCCCGAAATGTGATATAATTGATGGAATGAAAATAACCAGCAAGGCCTTTTATTCTTCATCTATAGCAGCAACAATACCAACAACACCAAACAACAGCAGGCAGCAGCAACTTGACCCTCCCAGCATTAATTTGTATTAATATAAAAATTAAGTTAAGTAAAACCGAAATGTAACGAATTTCTCGAGTTGTTCTCAAATGGTTTATAATTCTTCCCAAAAACAATTTATAAAAATACCTTATTTTTTGTTTGCAATATCACATAGTGGTAGTGAATGAAAGAAAGAAAACCTAAAAATAGTCATATTTTTTATTTATTTA
Source organism: Philornis downsi (assembly GCA_019455685.1). Taxonomy (NCBI): domain Eukaryota; kingdom Metazoa; phylum Arthropoda; class Insecta; order Diptera; family Muscidae; genus Philornis; species Philornis downsi. Next base: position 128,119 of record JAHXMU010000053.1, on the reverse strand, counting down.
TATAATAATATTTTTATATATATCCTCAAAACTTTCTTCACATACCTTTTTTATTTTTAATTAGACTTTGTATTTTGCTTTTGTAAGCTATGGAAAAAACAAAAGAAAAAAAAAATCAAATAACAGCTTGTAAAACAAATGCCTACTCTTCGTGTGCAATGATTATATGCCAGGAAGGGAGAAGGCGTTTGTTAGTGATCTTTTAAAGGGACGTGGCGCGGATGTTTTAAAAAAATACCGACCACAAGGCCCGAACATGTAATTAGAGACGACGAGTTAATGTAATTTTGTAAAATTATCTTCATTATCTATTCTATCTCTCTCTCTCTCTCTCTCTCCATCTCTCTCTCTCTCTGTGTGAATCATTACTTTTTGGTAAAAATTAAGTAATTTAAGTTATTTCCTTCCTCCACGTTTTCTTTTCTTCCTCAATTGTATAGAATATAACTGAAGTGACCGAAAGCTAAAGAATTAACAAACAAAAGTATTTATTTTAATACTATAGAACTGTAGAAATTTAAATTATTTGTATATTGATTGAGCCAAGATGAATTACTACCTTCACTGTATATTCCATGCTCTAATGGATATGTATATCTAAGTTTTTTACCACTTCTGTATCCCGCACCGCCTACCTTTTACTATCAACCCTCCTTTTCTTACTCACTATCTGTGTTGCTTAGTTTATTAATATTTACCATTATGATTATAAATAATATGACTTGTAATTTTTGGTTCTCAAAAAGAAGAACATAAAACAGACAACAACAAAAAAGAAAAAAGAAACTTTAACCCAGTACCTTGTTTTTGTTAGCATTTAATTAATTAAATTGAGTAATTGGAATACAAAATCTAAGTTTAACTGTGAAAACGGGGAAATTTGAAATATTATAGGAAATTTGGAAAAAACAAACAACCAACCAACTGAGGGAAATCAAAAAATAAAATGCTGTTGTTAAAAAACTGTTCAGTTTATTGGATGAAGAACAATAATCACACGATCTCCCCTTTCCGCTTGAGATGTAACTTGATAATGGTAGACAAATGCACTTCGTTGTGTACAAACATTGTAAAGTTTATTTATGTAAGTGTTGTTCCTTTTAATTTAGGTTTTGTACATTTTAAAGTTTTTCTTAAAGAAGAACAAATACACCCCCCAGAAATCCTCGCCCCTCCTTCCTGAGATTTAAATGAAATTATTAAAACGTGATATTTGTATGCAATCTTGAATGTTACTTAAAGAGCGGCGCTCTTTAACAAACCTTCAAAAACAAAGAATTTTGCATTTTTATTTTAAGTTTTTCTCTATCTCTCTCTCTCTCTCTTCACTTATTTAATAATGTTTTTACTTTTCTTTTCACTCTTTCAAGCAAGCCACCGCAGATGATCTTATATTCTATAATAATAATGATGGTAATAATAACAATAATGATAATAAAAATAACAATAGTGATAATAATAATAACAATGATGACGATAATAATAATAAATAATAATACTGATGATATTAATAACAAGAATAATAATAATAATAATAATTATAATAATAATTATAATAATAATAATAATAATAATAATAATAATAATAATAATAATAAT
>JAHXMU010000053.1:9814-126510 GCA_019455685.1 Philornis downsi | reverse complement strand
AATAATAATAATAATAATAATAATAATAATAATAATAATAATAATAAGTATAATAATAATAAAAATAACAACAATAATAAAAAAATAAAATAATAATAATTATGGCAATATAACTAAAAACAATTTTTAAATTAATAAATAGAACATAATAATTACTCTTAAACACCAAAAGTACAAAATTCTGTAAAATGAAATCTTTTTTAATTAAGAGACTTGTAAAATATAAGATCATATTTGGTGGCCTGTCGAACCCTTACACTTTTCCAACTCTTATTTATGATTGTAGTGAACTTTGCCTAAGTTTCTTTTATTGAAAAATCATTTCTCAGCATAATAAAAAGAAAATTCAATCATAACATTATTTTATTACCATTACTTTTTAACAATTTTTATTTTTATTTTTTATTGATATCAAAAGAAATTGAAAACAAGCTTTAACAAAGACTTAATTAAACAAACATAAACACAGAAAATTTATATATTATTATTACTATTATTATTTTTTTTTATTTGTGACGAGCAAAAAATTTGTAAGAGAAATCCTAAAACAAAAGAAAAATACTACTTGAAAAGAAACACAGAATTTAAGAAAATTATTGTATTTTGTATACTAATAAGCTCGAATCGTTTACATTGTTGTACTGCGGCCATTTTGAATTTTCATTCTGGCATGATTGTGAAATTGTAAATGAAATATAAAGTGAATGACTGAACTCTAAGAGTTCCCTGAAATTGAACGAACAACAACGTAAGCGCTTCGGGTAGACCCTCCATATATATGAAGAGTGTATTAAACTGGAAAAAATATGCGCTCCTCGAATATTAACTATTATTTTAACAAAAATACAAAAAATCATTGAGTTTATTTTAGTTTTTTAATCACCATCATGTACTTCCAATATTATATATGAAAGAAAAAACTCGAAAAACTAAAGGTATTTAGTCAAAATGAGCGGATTGGCAAGGAGATTGGACGAATGAAGGACACTAATCAGTTATACTGTGTGAAGAATTCAACATTTTCAAATATTTCATACATTTGTAAATAAACAGACAATTTCAGACGTTCGTTGCATTTATAGATATTCTTCATTGACTCGCTCCTCATTTTGTCTAGACAGCTTTTGATTTTTCGGTATTGCTTTTGAAAAATTGAAATATGCAATTATGTGTGATAAAAATACATGAGTTTAAAAACAAACCCATTTATCAGTAATTTAAATTAAAATCACGAAAAAGAACTTGATGAATACAATAACAAAAACAATTTGTCTTATAATAATATGATTCAAATAATCATTTCGATTTTAAAAGGTGTCCTTGGCACTTTAATAACTATAACAAGAAAATAAACATCCAAAAAATAATAATAATTTTTGTAAAGCCCACAAGATGGGAGAAAAAGAAACCCAATTGGATTTCTATAAATTTGACAAATGGAAAACGATTATTTACAAAATAATTGAAGACAAAAAATACTGAAGAAAATCATTTTATTGGATACTATTTTAGGTGTACAATGAAATACAAAAAAAAAATGTAAAAGAGAAATGTTAAAACTATCGATACCTACCAGTTACCCACTCCCCGATCTAAACACAATCATCACCTCCTAATATTAAATAGCAAATTTGCGTTCTGTTCTAAATTAAACTAGCTAAAATTTGGATATTATTCGACTACATACAACATTGAAGCAACTACAATAGCAAAACAATAGCCAGGAAAAACACAAAGTGAATTGTTCAAATAAATTTTTGTCGTACAGATCTTTTGTGAAGGTCTGTACCGCAATCAAAGCAAACAAAAACAAAATAATGTCTTTTTATTTATATTTCATCTCGTTTTCAACTTAATTTTTTCGTTTTTAAGGAATCAACTGGGTCGACTTTTGTAATAACTTTTGGACGAAGAAACTTATGTGACGCAGATTTTGGACACAATGTAAAGATATTTCTCAATGGTTTCAACGTGTAAAGCAAACAAATCAATTACAATATGTTGCAAGAAAATTCCTATTGCTTCCTGTTGAAAAAAATAATAATATAGTTTTCCAACACTGAAATCTAAAGAACATTAGTTTTTACGTCAGAATATGTTTGATTAGTAAATTTAATAAATTATTTTATTATGTCAGTTGTTTACAAATCAGTGTCAGAAAGTTACCCTCGCGAAAAACAGTCTGAATGGCGAAAAATGTATGATCTAATTTCCCGAATCTTCTTTTTCTATGAAGCTTCACCGTGAGAAGTCAGCATAGTACTACGTGGTTACGTAGTCTAAATAGCAAACTCATATTTGAAAGTTTTTAACTGCTACATCTCAGGGCAAATTGTCGGAGTCGTTTCTTTTTGAATCAAAAACTGAACTGAAAATAGCACAAACCTACATATTTTAAGATCTAGGTGAAAATCATAATGATCTGAATGAGAATTTTGAACGTACGGTAAAGATATAACGTAAAATTCTTACGTTTCCACTTATATCTATCGTAATTAATATTCCCTGGCTGAGTAAAAAACGAAAAAAATTTTAATACCTTCCGAATATTTCGAGTTAAACATAAATTTTGATATTGAATATATCCATATGACATATGATCACTCTGACTTTCGACATGGAATTTTAAGTCGAATTGACTCTGAAAACGTTTTCGTTATTTTAATTTTGAAATCGAGGTGAATACGATGCATCATTTGCAAAAACATCCGTAGGTGTGAACAGCCAAGTTTACAAATATACGGAGATGAGAATACTTAGACAATCGCGAACTGCAAATTATGGTACGGTTTTCATAAATGTTCTTTTGGGTATTAGTCTTTTTATTTATTCAGAAAATTCTTGGCAAAAAATTTGTAGATTGGCACTTTTCCAACAAATTATTGTTGGCATTCCATACAAATTAACAAAGAGCTTAGAAAGAGAACCAAAGTCACCACAATTCATACAATCATCACCAAAATCATTGTTTAGTAGTTCAATGTAATGAGAAAATCAAACAGAATGGCAGCAAACGAAATAAAGTGCAGTGTAGTCGTTTTCATTTTTTTTCGAACATTTGTTGCGTTACGAAATTAAAATATGGTGGGGGATGATATATTGAAATGACATGAGGACAAAAGATAACATAAGGAACATAATTAGAAAATCGGACATGCTCCACAGTAACCTGTGATCAAATCGCGATATTCTTTTGATTGCAATCGATGTCAGCGTTTTGATGAATCATCAACTTCGACGGTTTCAGCTACGTTGAAAGGGGAGAATGGCTACATCGACATCTTCGATTTGAATGCCCGCTAATTGATAAGAGCTTACAGCTAACGAAGCAATCTAGGCGAAGAAACTGTTACAAAGTAAATTTCTGAGTAAAAAGGATTGTAACAAAGTCTTTGGATTTTTGTATTAGTTAGTGATTATCATCGTAGGGTTCTGAAGGATAACTTTAGGGAACCAAAACCCAGGAATACTTAAAAACCAACCAAAAACCATTTTTAATTACAAAAATATACAGTAAGGGAAATACATATTATGGAACAATGAATCACCGAAATGAAAAGATCATTATGATAACGTATTCTAAAAGTAATCAGTATGATAATAATGAAACTCAATAAGAGTTCTTAAAAAAGCAAAGCATTCGCAGGTGTGTTGTTATGTATCTCTAATCATAGGATCAGAATATTTGAATTTGTTGGAGAAGCCTGATGAATATAAGCTGTATGCAAGCTTTAGTGGAAGCGAAATGCAAATCTATAATCATATAATTCTCTGTGATTTTTGTGTTTAATCTAAAGACATTAATAAGAAATAAAGCGATGAAGGAAATAATGTTATTCCATACGGTGACGTCGAACAGGGTGGTCCCCAAAGTCCTATGAACAATTGAAAACGGCCACAAGAATGCGCATAATTACTTGATTGTACAAAATCTAGTTTAACATTAAAAATTATCTAAATAAATAAGTGGATAAAACTAGAAATACCAATATTTTAAAGTGTACATATTGAAGATAAAGACAAACATAAAATTATGTGAATGTAATAAATGTAATTAATAATTGTATAAGCCTTTGCAAAAACCAAAAACAACTTATTAACTTAAAGTAGAATTTTAATTTTATCTAAATATTAAATAAAAAAGGAACCTTTTTTAACATAAAGATTACACACTAACACCCATCTATATACATATGTATTATCCCCCAAGGATCCGTAGCATAAAGGACGATAAGCAAGTATAAAAAGGATAATGCAAAATTGTTTAGCTATAGTTCGCGACAGCCGGGAGAAACTTACACTGAAATGTCCAAGTAATTGATTTGTTATGGTTAAATGGTTGTGAAAACAAAACAAAAAAATACACGAACAATTATTTAAAAAACACAAACATCTCCATAATGAATGAAAGAATCCTTCCAGCTAAATGAAAAATCAATGAAATGCAAACTTTCGAAACCATTTGATTTACTCAACGGTATGCCTTATAGTAGTCTAGGAATGTTAATTGTAACCAAAGATTTTTTAATATGCCCACGCTTCCATCTCTCGCTGGGTTGGGGGCCAAGAGCCTTTCGCATTCCTGGCATTTGCGGGAATGCTTCCAACAGTGTATCGGTCAATTGAACTCACTCCTCTACCACCGGTGATGGGGATGTACACTTTTTTTAGATTATAACTTAAAGCGATTTCATTTCCTTCGAACAATTTTGCATTATTTCAAAATTTTCACACTTGATCAATAACACAACAATACCACGAAAAAAATACTAGCAGCAACTTGAGAAGAAGGTTGAGCAAAAAATACTATAAAATAAAATAAATTAAAATGAATTGTGTGCGTTTGGTGTGCCATTACTAAGAGTAATAAGTAATTAATATTATACAAATATAGTCGATAAATAAACGACATAATACCGCAACCCCCAAAAGGAACAAAGTTAAACTAACAATATATAAATATATGCATATATATGTATATATATATATATATATATATATATATATATATATATATACATATTTATTGCATATGTATTTCAGACATAACTATTTGTAAGGATAACGAATACATTTGAAACATATTTATAACAAATATCTCTCATAATTTTGGGTGACTGACACTCTGTTGTAAGTTCATTCCAATCAAAAACAAAAAAAAAACAAGAAAAATCTAATGGAAACAAAATTGTAACAGCAAAAGAAGATTTTATAATTTTTTATCTTCATGTGAAAAGAAACAATTACGCGTAAATACACTGGATGAAAAGAAGAGAAACCCCTTAACACTTAACTAAAAGATAATAAATATTGTCCCAGTATAAAAATATCACTCTCTCCCTCAATAATAATAACAATAATGATACAAATAATATACAAATCCAATCTTGGATGTGATGAAGTTAGAAAGAAACATTCATTTGAATGTGAGTTCTCATCTAAGAATTTTAGGTGCGCACGCATTAAATTGCGTGTCCCTGTGTGAAGGCTAAAAGGGAGAAATAGCTCAAAGTCCAAAATATACCATAGCAAACATACACAAGAGCTAGAAGCAGTAATGAATCACTAATGACACCACTATATATTCTTCATCAAACACAAAACAAGTCATACGGACCGGCCAAGGACCAAGGAACTGACTTCCCAGACCTTCAAGCATTTGCCTTTCAGAATAAAGCTTTCATATGGATATAGGAAATATGAAAATTAATTTGACTTTACAAAAAATGTCAAAAAAATAACCATTTATCCATAAATTTTTACTTGTTAAAAGAAGGGATATAGTGTGTGTAATTCAGGTCTAGAGAGTCGTAAAGTATTTGAAAATATGGAACGAAAAATGGAAAATTTAAATTATGTGAAGAGAACATAATCACTTTTTTTTTAAAGATTACCTCAGGTTACTTTTGTCCAATTAAAAGGTATAGATTAACATTTACAAAATTTACAAACCGTGTGGAAAATTGCTTTAAAATTATTCGTGACATAAAGAAAGGAAATTTTAGAAATGAATCCAGTCATTTGAAATTAAATCGATATGGAGGAATTTTTAACAAGCCGAATTGAACATTAGGAAGTTTGAGATTGATAATGATTTACCCTAGCAGTAGAACAGCCCTTACTCCGCTATTAAGTTCCACATATTTGAGGCCATAGGTAGTCATAGTTTAAACTAGTTTTGATGGTATTTAAACGGAAATCAAATTGCAACAGCAATTTGGATTGCAGTTGTTGGATTTGATTTACAGATATTCAAAGTTTTACTCTAGAATACTGCACTGCCAAATGTGATTTCATTTTTGTGTTCTAGGAACTACAGTTGTAGGCGTTGAATATATTTCTGGTACTACCCGTTGGATGCGCGAGCTTAAATTAATTATCATGTAATTATCAAATATATATAATTATCAAATATATTGATTATCAACATAGCCAATTTCGCCAAATAATGTACCAATCAACGTTGGATAAATTTACTGGAAATAACTGTTTGGCAATTTTTATGCAGATATTTTTCTTAATTTTTAAATTTTGATGAATGATTGATTATAACACAAAATTATAAAAAGAAAAATATTTTTCAATACTTTTTTTTTTAAGAAAACATTATTGTTTTTTTTTGGTTTAATAGCAATGACTTTTGAGTATATATCAAAACTACTGAAGAAACTCCATGCAAAAGTAATAAAATCGCTTTTGAGGTCATATTGGTCTAATTTTCAAACTGTAGTATTGGATGATTTAAATGTGGAACTATTTTTAAATTTTGAGCACTTCGCCGCTATAGAAAAAATAATATAAAGATCTTACAGCTTACAAGTTTTACCAAATTCTAACTATTGGCCTTATTTTCATATTAGTAGAGCGTTACCATTGGAATAGGCGAACACATCGAAAATTTGGTAACAGCCTATCTAAAATTTGAGAAAACCAAAATGAGAATCTTCTCATTGCGCCAGACGAAAGCATTTAACAAATCTGCAGCATTTGTTCGATTTTGTGGGTATTTTCACAAAGAAGATATTTGCATAAACAATTAGCAGACCTGTCGTACTTAAACAGTTTTGCGCCGTATATCTAGCTATATATGTATATGAACTTTGAAAACAAAGTTTTGCCCACACCACATAATTTGTACCAGCGGCAATGTTTCCATTACATTACTATGAAAGCCAAATTTCTATCCTCTGGTTTCCAAAATAAAGTATAAACATATTTCTCGAAGGACTAAATAAAATTAAAACGTTATCAATCCGGCTAAGATATACAAAAAAACAAATTCCCTTGCATCCCGTGAATGAGATATGGGAGAGTTTCCGACATTCAGTGATATTATTCGTATTCTATTTTTATACTCGCTCAAGGAGACCTACAATTTAACGAGGTTTCCCAACGTCAATTTGAGACGCATTTATCCGACTTGTCAATTGCTTGACTACTCTAGGTGTTCGTTAGACACATCGAGGTCGGGTGTTCGTTAGACTCCCATACAAAGATAATTGCTTGTTGTATCGGGATTCGTGTCCACGATCATATACATGATAGTCGCGTGATCTAACCACCATCACTACAAGTGATCTTGCTATGTGCAATTAAAAAATAATAATAACAATCTGAAGTTGTCTTTCATTTCTTTTAGCATCAAATGGTACCAAAAAAGAACTAAAGTATCAACACTTACCACTCTGGCCATAAAACACATTTTGGCCATAGATAGAGTAAGAACACATATATTCACATATCCATACAACAGTATCAACACAGACTCTCTAGATTGATACCATCCCTTCTACACATCCGCAGATTTTAAGGTTAACTCGTCAAAAGTAAGGTAAAGAACAATTGAATTCAACTCAAAATTAAATGTTTAATCCTTATATCCTTCCTACAACTAATACACACATAGATATATACATACAAAATGCTCGCTTAGCAAAAAAGGGAAACCGAAAATCAAGTCACATATAAAATGCCTTAAGTATTTTTAAATGAACAAAGTACCAAAACACTATTGAAAGCAAACAACAAAATGATAAGAATAATAATTTAATTTCAACAAAGTTCGAAACATTACTAATGTAATACCATCATTCAAAACCTAAAGAAAAATAAAAATTAACAATACCCACCTTTTGAATAAGTCCATCCCCGCTACCTACGGCTACTCACCTGTCTTTTTATCCGTAATTGGAAATTGAAAGAGTGGAAAGTTACGAACTCTCAGTAATCTGTGGTAGTCAGACCAGATATTACAGAGACACGGTATTGACGGTGTGTCTGCCCAAACTTAATTTTAATTTGTATCTCCTATTTTTTATTATAGTAACCCTTGTACTGTTTTCCATTTGTCTCCCTAGTAGTCCTAGGCTTTCCTTTCCAAATCCCTTCTGTATTCTCCAGTAAAAAAATAAAAATATATTTTTTAATCCAGACGATCACCCCTCCCCCCACCCAAAATGTTTCAAAAAGAGATTGAATGTTTGTTTCAAACAAGAAGCTGAATTATCAAAATAAGGGCAGCATTCCAGCAGACCAGAGGTGCAACACATGCAACCATTCGGTGTCCTACTGTGGTAATGAGATTTCCCGTTGTACACCGACGCTTAGCAGATATGTCTCCTGTGTCGCCACCATTTAAAAATAAAATGGGGATTGTTAAGTACTCTTCGTAAGATATTTTCTCTTTGGATTAAGCCAGTGTATCTATATGTCGGTAAAAAGAAATTGTATTGAAGTTACCATGGACACCGTACTGAAGGAATGAATAATGATCTCCGTAACGTGGTAAGTACATGGCATACATTATTTAAAATAATAGAACAAATTTCCGTAAAATGCAGAAAACTGTGCCCCATCAAAAACTCAATAAATTTTATTGCTGTTCAAACATAACATTCATTTTTTGAAGCATTCATTACGTCTATCTGAAACATACGCACTAGTTGTTCTACAATAAGAAATTCAAATAACTTTTTATTTTAATCAATATATTTCATTTGTTTTTTTTTTATTGTATAGAAAATTCAATGTTGTTTTATATAACTAATTGATTTGGAGATGATAGACCGTAAATGAACTCCATACTCGTTCACGCGTATGCGACACCTGATCAGAAAATTATTTAACGCGGCCTGAAGTCAGGATCGCCTCATTTATTATTTTAATGAACTCCTTATTCAATTCAATCAAATTGCTTGGGTTTGCTTTGTACACCTCTTGCCTAACATAACCCCATTAAAAAAGTCTATTGCAGCCAGTTCTGGTGACCTTGGCTAGGTGTGCAGTTTCTCCATCTGGCTGGAACTAAATGCTGTTGAAACTGATACGTTGAACGTGATACGTTTGTGCATACGCTTGGTTTTAATCGTGTACCAATCTTGTTGAAAAAGGATCATGTAGGTCCATGTTTTCATATAGACCGCATACCAATGAATCTGAATTCAATTAAACTTGCCAAATATGATTTGTTTGGATCAGGGATCAACCTTACCATATTTCTATATAGCCCTTATGTAAAAATGTCGAAAAGTATAGATTTATCGCTTCTATAAGCCATTTCATCGGAATTTTCTTATATTGTGCGCTTATATCTCCATACGATACAGTTGCATTACATATTAAAGTTTCGAACTTGCTGAGCAACTTGTCTTAACCTACAGGGCAACTGTTAGCCTTTGAGTGCCGTAATTTGATTTTGTATAATTCGAGCATAGAAGTTTTTAAAAATCCTTGCAGTTTTCCTTGGCTATCTATAGCTTATGAGATTTAATGCAAAGACAGTTAAAAAACCAAAATTTTTTGATCTCCGCAAACTGTAGCCAAGGCTTCCTAATATTTGCATCACATTTTCTCAGATCAAGATTTTGAAAACATCTTTTATTGCATTTAACTCCATATATAGTCACCACATTACTATATGTGGGTGGAAGATGCATATTTAAACTCTAGCAAACAGACCGCCAGATATTTAATAATATTGTGAAAAAATTATAACAAATTTATTAGGAAAAGTAAATTTCTTGATCTGGTATTTTATTCTTATACGTACATTGGGAAAAACACACAATTTTAAGATGGAACGGTAAGAAAATTCAACAATTTTGGATAACAACTAGAATAGACATTTTTATCTATTATACGCCGATCGTAGAAAATAATTCCAAACGCCTCGATCTTTTGCGCGTCTCCTCCAATTCGTCACACCTGGTCTGGTCTTTCCAACGGAGTTTTGGTCGCCATCTTCTGCGCCGTTCATCGAGTTCGTTGTCGAGAACCTTTCGTGGTGGAGCATTTGGGTTCATCCGCACAACATGACCCAGCCAACGCAATTGCTGTATATTAATGCGTTTGACCACGTCGATGTCGCCATATAGCTCATACAGCTCATTGTTCATGCGACGCCGATACTCTCCGTTAACGATGATGGGTCCACATATTCTCCGAAGTATTTTCGTCTCGAAAACTGCCAGTACTGATTCATCCGCTTGAGTCATAGCCCTATAGTTGGATTTTTGTTTGTTGAGAGGGGGCTTTATCATTGAGTAGCTTGCTTAGCCCATAGTAAAATCTGTTAACAAGCGATACTCTCCTCTTTATCTCCATGCTGACATCATTCGTTTATTTTACAGCGGAACCGAGGTAGATCAATTCTTCCACCACTTCAAAATTATAGTTGTCAATGTTCACACAGCGTCCCAATTGAGTAGACTCTGTGTTCGTTGAAACCAATAATTTTGTTTTGTCCTCGTTTATCACCAGACCCATTTTCGCTGCTTCCTTCTCGATGCTTGAGAAGGCTGCAGTAACATCCCGCAGTTTCCTGTCAATGATGTCTATGTCATCTACATATGCGAGTAACATGTGGCTTTTGTTAAAGATAGTACCAGACCATCTTTAACTGCAGCTTTCCTTATAATCATCTCCAACAATATGTTGAAGATGTCGCACGATAGATTGTCGCTCTGCCTACCTCCTCGTTTGATGTAAAAAGGCTATCTAAGATCTTTGCCTATCTTTACTAAAGACTACGTGTCAGTCAGCGTCATCCTACAAAGGTGTATAAGCTTCGTAGGAATTCCAAACTCGAACATGGCCTCGTACAGTTATCGTCATATCGGTCTATCGAAGACAGCTTTATAATCGACGAAAAATGGTACGTGTCGATCTGTTTTTCCTGGGTATTCTCGAGAATTTGTGGTAGTGTGAATATCTGGCCAGTTGTTGGGTTACCAGGTCTAAAGCCACACTGATAAGGTCCAATCAGGTCAGTTAAATCGGCTTTAGTCTTTCACATATCACAATCGATAGGACCCGACCTTGGATCGCCTTTTTTTAAACGCAGGACGCCAAATTCCAATCATCGAGCATGTTTTCCCCGAGCCAAATCGTATTTAGGAGCTGATGTGGGCTGTTTATCAGTTCATTGTAACCAGTTTTAAACGGTTCTGCTGGTAGGCCATCAGCGCCTGCAGCTTTGTTGTTCTTAAGCCGCAACACTGCTGTTCTGATTTCTGTTCGGCTCGGAGCTGGGCAACTTATGCCATCGTCGATAATTGGAGTCATTTCCTCACTCGTGCTGCCATCCGGAACTAAGAGCTTATAAAAATGCTCTCTTCATAGTATATTCTGTGTATCTGTGACCAGATTCCCCTCGCCGTCCTTACAGGAGGCTAGCCTTGTTCCATACCCTGTACTTCTTTCCTTTTGGTAGAATTTTCAGGCCTCACCTCTTTCCCTGTACCTTTCTAATTCCTCACTCTCACTCTCTTTTCACAACCGCTTCTTCCGCCTAAAAAGTTGATGTGTCTTTCTTCTTTGGTCCTTATAGCGTTTCTAACTGCACGCGTTACAATTGGCTGCAGCGCGTTGCCCTGAATGCTGCATTCTTTTCCTCAGACACTATGCAATACTCTTCATCGTACCAGGGCGTGTCTGAGCGCGGTTTCTCATACCCAAGTATGGGTTTAGCAGCAGTTGCTATAGAATGCGCAATATGCTGGTACTGTGCATCAGGAACATCAGGATCAGGGGCGTTTAGTTGTAGTAGTTGAGAGAGTTTGGTGGAGTAGACTGTGGCTATCTCAGGAGTATACAGCCTAGCGACGTCGAGATTCCTTTGTGCCTGGTTACAAACATTTTTCGTTCTGCTTTATCTCGTGCGTTACCTTAGCTGCAACCAGGTGGTGATTCGACACTTCGCACGTCCATGACACTAGAAAAATGCCTACCATCTATTACCACATGATCAATCTGATTCCTCGTGTTATGATCAGGAGATAGCCACTTTGCCTTGTGGGTGTCTTTATGAGGGAATCTGGTTTCACTTCTACTATATTATTTTGTGATCTTTTTTTCTATTAGAGCAGATTATGATCGTCTAAACATTCGCATTCGAGCGTCACACGGTCGCATGTGTGTATAGTGGAATCCCTATCTAATTACCAACCGATTTAGCGGATTCACATGGTTCATTTGGAGTAAGTTTTCGTTGGGTTGATTTTGTATGCTAAAATTAGACTTGCCTTCCATAAGAAACGGTAAGGGCGACATTTGTACCTAATAATTTTAGATTGGAATCTATGAAAAAAGGAAAGTTTTAATCAACGGCATTAGAACCAAAGCATTTCCTCAAATTGATTAAAACAAAATACAAATCAAATAGAGTTCTAGTAGCTGTACTGGAGAGCAGAAAGTCTGTTCGCCTTCAGGTTTGATTTCATTTGAGAGACACCAACATTGTGAAATCAAATGTCCAAAATCAACTTACATAAATTTATATTTAGTCCCTCATGACCTATAATCCCGAAAATTGTGATAAAGTGTAGGAAAACGACAAAATATATTTTTTTTTTGTCTAGACGTCATAGTAGTGTTTCATTTGTCTTCGTTAGCTTAATTCTGCATGGGCAGTTAAGCAAATTTCTGCTTTAGTTTTAGTACGATGACGATCAATTTAAGTATTTAATGAGTTGGTGATTTTTAAGTCGCCATGTTACTTTTGCGACTAAATTGTATTAACCGTTTGAATGAAATGGACACGAAAAAGAATAACACAAACAGACGAGCGAAGCAAAAAGGCAAACAAACGAAGAACTCCAAAAGGTGCATGAATTTAATTATTTCACAATAATTTTCCTTTTATGTACTTGAATCAATAAGTGGCTCTTGTTGCATCAATGGGATAGGTGTTTTATTTACTAATAGCCATGCAATGATTAACAAATAAAACAGCATTAATGCCTTCGAAGAGATATTTTATACATACATACATACATATGTGCATTTTAATGTACGAGATTAGTTCCAACTATGCTGATTTGTGCAAATACGATAATTTCTATTACAGTTGCGCTAAATGAGGTTGCACTGTGCATACTGCACATTTGTGAATACATATATGCAGTCAACATTCGAATATTTAATGCTGATACAGTTGCATTTTAACAAAACACTAAAATATGAACATCAATTTTAGATATTTTTATGTTTGCTAGCAAAAAATTAGCCGAGTCGAACAAAGAGACGCGAAAAACAAAAAACAAACGAATGGAAAGCAAGCAAGTTCAGCTGATGTGTGTAAATGACTGCGAGTGTATCTACAAGTCTGTCTACACGACTGCCAACGTCTATATAGCAGAAATTATGAAAGACTTGATAGTGTTTAATTTTTCGTTTATTTATTTACTTTTTTGCTTTCGCAATTGGGAGATGCTTTAGAGTGTCAACAACAGACAAAGCTATGGTGTGTACATACATCCATGCGTATATACATACATGCACATATACGAGTATACTGTGGCTAAATATGAATATTGTTGTGTACTCATCAATTGTATTACACACCGTTCCATCATGTTTTTGAATGTAATCACATGGTCGGTGCGGCCAAACGGAAAATAATATAAAATTATCACAACATACATATGTAAGTACAGAAATTTTGAATTTTTGACAAACGTATTTACATATGTACATACCTACGTATTACTGTGTTCAAAAAGTAGGGTCAGTCAGAAATATTTTGTTTTCTTAAGTCGGTAACAAATTTCAGAATGACATCGTTAGTCTTTTTGGGCCACACTTGGTTTTGTACGCCACAGAAAGTGATTTCGACAAATTGGTTTTGTTGTACAAATAAGTTTTCAAAATAACATTTTTGCTACGGGAATGTTTAAAATGTTGCAGAAGTGCTATTGTAAAAACAGGTAAATAAACATAAACAGGTAAAATGCCGAGAACTAGTGGAAGACAGAGAACGCCCCGGACAACAAATCCATCAAAAGTTGTCGATTAACGATTATGTACGACGAAATACATTTGGACGAATAAATAAAGATTTTTTGAAATAAATAAAATTTAGACTAATTTCTAGATTCAGTAGTATAAGTGGGCTTTCGACAATGTAACACTTATCAAAATGCATTGAGCTTTATGAAAATTAACATTTTAGCCATTGTCGATCCAGTGAAGAAATGAACTGTGAAAATGGACTGTACAACTTATCCACACAGAAGTACGCAATGGTTCCTATTCATGTATCCGGCTTTGAATCCTTCGTAAAGTTTAAGATATTTGGCAGGGAAGAGATTTAGTGTTTTATTTATAAAATTCTATCTCAGGATGATAACGGAATTAACTCGTAAATGTGTTCATTCAATGTTATAAACATTTTTATACCCTCTATCATATATTGCGGTTCACGCTAAATACTCGTATGTACATATATATTTTCATTTGGAACAACTAGATATAGTCATCTGAATGAAACCTTATAAAGTATACACACTCTTGTTCTTTGAGACCACAGTGTAGAGTGCACAGTTTGAACTGGGGCTGAAGTTTGACACTAAAATATATCATGTTCATATGCGGATGAAAGTCGAAATTGGGCACAATCGTTCAAGTAGATTATATCGCATAAGGATTGACCAAATTTCAGATTTTTTTTGAACAATTTCATCTTTTATGTTCATACATTATGTACAGAGGATATTTTTGACACGAACACATATCCAGCTATGATATTGGCGTAGTTATTGAAAAATACTTAAAGTATAGAATTTCACTTGAAAAGCGGACAAGGACTATTGCTACGTATGGGAAGGTCAACTTCAAAATTGGTCCAGAAGTCCACGAGGGTTTTACGTGAGTCTTGTTGTGAAGGCCTTACCCACGGTGTGCGACACACTGGGCATATTACAATGCGACTGCCAACGCCCCCTGGGATAGCCAAAACTTGGACTATCTAGGAAAAGGGGCTGACAATTTTGGTACTACAGCAATTGTCAACCATTTCTTCGCAGCCAGGAGATACCAAATTGATTATGCTAGTACGGAACATAATCAACATTGGCGAATTATCAAAATTGGTCCAGTAGTAAAAAAGTATACTAAATCCACTTCTGGAAAAATTGTATTTTTAGGCCAATTATTTATGATGAATTGGAATATCATCTACGCCAGTGTGGACTGCAACTCTTAATTAGTAATAAATTGTCTTGGTTAAATCTTCCCTATGCACAGATCGTCTTCAGAGGCACTTTTCTATTTGAAAAAGATATCGATGCTTTTCTTCATGAACACACATTTTTATACGAGTTGCATTTCATTTAAATTGTGTGATGTAATGCAGTTGTCTATACTATTTATGGAAGTTTAATCCTCGTATAGGGACAACACATATGAAACTCGTTTTTCATAGTGCCTTCATCTATGGAAATGTCTTTTAAGACGGATTTATGTAAGAAGGTTATTCTGGATTAATTTTTTTTTCTCGCCGAGCTCTGTGCGAGAAATGCTCACGTGGTCAAGCCCGCTAAAACCTACCTGGAAACGCTGAAATGTCTTACCCCATACGCCATATTCTTCAGATATTACGTCGCCCGATTATCACTTATTCCGTTCGACGGCACACGATTCCACTCATATGACGACATCAAGGAATGGCTAGATTCGTGGATAGCCTCAAAAGATAAACAGTTTTACCGCGACCGAATTTGAGCTTTGCCAGAAAGATGGGAAAAAGTAGTAGCTAGCGATGGGCAATACTTTCAATGAATCATTTGTAAACATGTTTTCATAATAAAGTTGCATTTTTATATAAAAAAAAAACAGCGAGAACTTAGTTGTATACAAACAATTTCTTGAATACCTATGAAATTAGTTTTTTCAGGCACCGTAAATTCAACCAATGGCTCCAACCCAGAGGCAAGGGAATTTGTTGCAAAGAATTGACATAAATCTTTCAAAAGCTATATTTTTGCTACTTTTTGTGTTTTAGCAAACAGCGGCAATGGAGAAAATCCGACTTAATTCTTAAAAAGCTTGAATCTTTTGAATGAGGAATTTATTTTGAAACTTTGAATCCTCCATGGCTTGCGAGATACCACTAAGCAAAAAAAAATTAGCCACTCCACGACAGTGTAAGCATCCATTTTTACAATACTGATGTTGATACCATCTGTTTGCGATAGGTGACATCACAGTGAGCGATATCGTCACTATAAGGTCGATATATTCATTACCGCAAAACATTTGCTATAATCGAATAATGGAAGCTAAAAAGTGTCAGATGTAAAACGACAATCCAATCCAATTTTAGGGCACATGAGTCTCGAATGACTACGGCCATCGGCAGCTTCGACGTGTAAGATGACTGCTATTACACCACTGAAATAGCGTCGACTCTCATACTGCCGTAGTTGGTGGCAATATTGGGGGTATGTCATCGAGGTAATATTCTTATTTAGAAATATTTAGATAGCTCATCACATGTGTAGAGATCTAATTATATATTTATGTTATATTTAGTCCATATACATATGTATGTATGCATAAGCATGAGTGTAGGTACTACATCGATCTGCACGTGGTAAATAGCAACTTTGCGTCTGGAATGCTTTATTTTTAGCAAATCCTGTCGGCATCAACATTCTTCCACAGTGTCTACACATAATATCGCACATTCATATATATTCTACCTATGCACCTACTATGTACATATGTATGTATGTAGCTTTGTTCGAATTTGTTTTCTTTTTCAGAATGTTTAAACTATTAGCATTATTAGCATGCACGTTTACGAGATTTCCTGTTATCTACCGCACTGAACTCCTAAAAATTAGGCTATTGCGCAGTTTTCCAATTGCTACGTCAAACATGTGGACTAACCGAAGAAATTATACAAAAATGCTCGTAGCAATAAAAATCAACAACGAAAAAAACTAACTTTAGCAAAAACAATTTATTAACTTTTTCAATACGCAATACGAAAAAACGTCATCATTAATCGAATGTTGTTTATGAGGGCGGTCCGAAACTAGCCGATCTAACAAACAACACACAAAAAGTTGGGAAACATTTTCTTTATTTTGATGATGAAGCAGTACGAACTGTAAATCATTAATATTGGCCACTGCAATAGTGGATGTGTGAACTGGACCATTGTGTTGATGCAACAACACTTCCTTTTTCGCAAAATGCGGCCTTTTTTCCTTAATTTTACTACCTAAATGCTGCCGTAAATTAGCATAATATTTGCTGTTGATGGTTTTTCCTTTCTAAAGATAATCAATAAAAATAATTTAATGTGCATCCCAAAAAAAACAGACGCTATGACTTTGTCTGCAGATGGAACCGGTTTTGCCTTCTTTGAACACGATTCTCCCATTCGAGTTCACTGCTTTGACTGTTCCTTTGTCCCAGGTGTGAAGTAGTGATCCCATCTCTCATCCATGGCTATAAATCGACGCAAAAATTCGGCTTTATTGCGATAAAACATCACAAACACTTTACTGAAACCTCTTCATGGTGTTGTTTTTACTTTATTGAAAGCAAGCGCGGCATCCATTTTGTGCACAGCTTTCTCATCTTCAAATCAAAACATATCTTTTATAAGATTGACACTTTTCGCCAAAATTATTTTTTTCAGACTGCCGCCACCATCTATGCGTCAGTTCGGCTAGTTTTGGGTCCGCCCTCGTAAAATTAAAACAACGATGCCGTTGCTTTGGGCTAATTGAAAAATAAAAACATGTCAATCGTTTAGAGTGTACCTTGTTAATAGGGAGCTAAACGACAGTCAAAAGAAAAAACATTTGAAAATTTAAAATTTAAAAGAAAACAGGTTTTATAAATTGATAAATTCGATTTCTAAATTTACCTACTTGTCGGCACTTTCACGTATAAAAATAAACCATTCGTTTTTTTTTGGAGATCTGTGAAAATACTTGCAGATATAAATTGTCTTTAAGACAATAAGAATTTTGGATAATTTGTTACACATTTTGGATATTTTCAGCTCTCAATTTAACTTCTCGGTATAAATTTTTCCTTTTATAATATCCACTTTTTCAATATCAATTGCATTTTTCCCCCAAAAATTATATTCGCAATTTAAATTATTATGCTCAACACTAATTTGTATTGTCGCAATACAATTTGGATTTTTCGATAAAAATTTTATTTCATCAATATTCATTTCAACATCATTTTGGGTTTCACCAACATAAATTAGAATTTCTCAAAATCATTTCAGCTGTTCTCACCATAGATTTATATTTCTCCAGTATGAAGTGGTATTTGTTTCAATTTAACTTAAAATAGATTAGAACTGGAACCATACATTCATATTGCTGGACGATACAACAAAATTAGTGACTGAAATAAAAAAATCAGTCTCCAAAAAATCTTTTATTTCGAAAAGCAAAACTAAATTAAAAAAAGCTCTTTTAGAGTAAAAACAATACAAAGTTATTCAAATTTAAGCAATTTAAAATTGTTCGCAAAAATTTGTCTTCTTTTTTGTGCACATACCTATAATCTTTCGCAAGATATCTGGTGTTAATTGGCAATTTTGATGTTGTCAATAGAAAGCCGACATATCCGATGCTGGTAATATATCCGTTATTTCGTACGATATGAATTATAATTTGGTTTGCGATAAGCAAAACTTGATCTACATTGACGAAATATCGATAAAATCTAAATGCACCAAGTAGCACGCTTTTTGGTTTTTACACAGCGCAAAATTTTCTAAGGATTCTATATAAGCGAATTAGTCGTTGTCTAAGTTCATTTAAATCACAGTGGGTTTTGAAAGATTTTACAAAAGAGCTGGGCCGAAGTAAGACAGTCGACTTAAATGGAATGTTTGAGCTTCCAAAAATATTACGCCGTTATTTATTGAATGTATTAAATTTATTTATTATTACCATTATAATTTTTTTATTGTTAATTTTTGTAATATAGGGTGATTTTTTAATCGTAGTTTCTTTTTTAAATCGAATAAAACACTCAAATTTGCATCATATATAAAATTGTTTTTATTGGAATCGATAAATTGGACCTTACCATTTAATTTTTAAAGATAGTTTTATGTAAATGTTAACCGCGGCTCCGTCTCAGAATGTACATTCGGAAAGTCCAATTTTTCGTCACTTTTTCGAGCATTTTGGCCTGTATTCCACGAATAACTCACAACTCACAGGACCAAATCAAGAGATAAGCTGCTCACCATATTCATCTCTCAACATATCCATTGTTTCACGAGCAGTGTGGCATGTTGCACTGTCCTGATGAAACCACATGTCAACCAAGTTCAACTCAGCCAATGGGGGCACAAAAAATCGCGTATTATGGCTCGAAATCGTTCGTCGTTGACGGTAACGTTTCTTTCACGGCCGCCTTTGAAGAAAAATGGACCGATGATGTCACCAGCCCATAAACCACACCAGACTGTCGTTTTTTCGAGATGCATCGGTAATTCATGTATGGCATGTGGCTGTTCATCACTCCAGATACGACAGTTTTGCTTGTGTACGTATCCGTTCAGCAAGAAATGGACCTCATCGCTAAACACAATTTTTCGATGAAACAGCGGATTTTCATTGAGCTTTTGTAAAGCCCATTCACCAAAAATTAGACGTTGTGGTAGGTCATTCGTGATTCTATGATGAAATGGCAGAGTATAATGTACACTTTTCACTTTGACAGATAACGTTTGGACGCCATTACCAACCAGTGCTGCCAATCTGAAAAAATTTAAATCTTAAAAACATCACCCTATATTTGTTCAAATACTGTAATTTTAAATACTTACATAAACTATGTTTTGGTTAATAGTATTTATTAATTATTATAATTAAGTTCCTTAATAGCCCAAATACAAAGCCCCCAAATTGGCGTTGTAAGTTGTGTGATTACTTTTGGGCGCTTTTCACGGTGCCACAGGTCGACCATCTTTACATGTTACCAAAAGCATTTGTGCCGGATACAAACTAAAGGAAAAGCGTCAAACCAAAATCATGTCTGCATCACATTAGTTTGTCTGTATTTAGTCTATTGTAGTTTCGGCCTTCTTCAAACCTACTACGTAGTTAAGTACTTGAAAACTTCAGCTGTTCATTAGCAATTACCAGCAGTTGTCAGAATTACAAATATTTGGAAATTTTCAGTGCTCGCTATGTCAGACAAAGCAACACAATTATACAAAAGTTATTATACAATTATACAAAGTAATATACCTTCCCGACGGACACCCTGTATTATAATAAATTAAATATTATTTAAAACGTAAACGTATACATTTAGATCTACCGCGTCCATGCTTACTACTCAGCCTAATGGAACCTCATACAGGAGTTACTCTCAGCTGGAATGCAGTGCTATACATAAACATGCGTTCAGAGCGAATGGATTCAAATGGACACATTGAACATTTATTATGGAATACACAACATTATGATACTCTTGTATTCCAAGCATCATGTCACTGGCTGTAACAATTGTTAGATTCATATCTCTGCTAATCTATTCATAATTTTGAGTTGGACAAATGATGTTATGGTCTTTACAAATTCTTGTTTTATTATCTAAAGATAGTGGCTCGGTGTGGGGAGTAATGGGTTCATTGCTCGAATCTTATCGAAAATGTTAATATACGAAAGAGGTTTCAAGGTCTAACAACATTTTGAAATTTAACATAAGAGAGAAAAAATGGCATAGTTAGTAGCGATATAACAGATTGACAACTTCTATTTTCGATAAACTTCTATTTTCCTAAAATAATAGCCAACAAAACATGTGATTTCGTTTTTTCTCCCCCTATTTATCACAAGAAGGTATTTGTAGCCTTTGTCATAAAAAAATGTTGCACTGGCACACAGATAGGGCGTATGTGACCCTGTAACAAGCTTTCAATAACCTGCTGATGAATCAGTTCACTTACGACCATGTGGTTATAAATATTAGTCTAAATGATCTACTATTTAGCCCACCAACCTGAGGCCATTATTCAGAATTTTACACTATTATAGATATGACCATTTCTTTAATCGAGGCGAAAACCACGCTTATTGTTAAGCAAATAATATGCATTTATATGAATAATATGTCAAAACATGCGTTGATGTATCAATGTTATTTGATGATAAATTATCACCCGATTAACCACGTCCCAAACATACTGATTAACTCGCTGATTCGGAGACTCCAGTTGCAAAATAAGACTAGATAACCGCGCTTTCTTTGGTAACTACCTAAATTAACTATTATAATCACTATCAACTGCGTTATTAATTGCTTTTTTTATCCATGGGGTGGATTAGCTATTGTGGCAGAATACCAGAGGGAAACCGGGCGGCTTTGAATAATGAATTTAGAGTAAGTTTAATAGTTTAATCAAATTTAAATTCCAAGAGGAAGTATCTTAGAAGATACTTTTCCTATGAAGAAGTATTTAAGACGCTTTTTGCATAAATCAGAGCCTTTCCAATTTTGCATATGAAGAAGAGCCCATATATGATGGCATGGCCAGAAAGACATCTTTCACACAAAACGGAGTTGTAATCCTTCCGTAATTTCTATGTGAACGAATTCAGAAAGTTGTAATCTGGCTTATTTTATTGCGTTTTAATTTGGAGTGTTTTTGGTATAGTTTAGGAATTTACCACACCTATTCTGGCACTTCTCACTCTTTTATAGGGGAGAGGACATCGGGTGAACACATACTCGTACACATGTATTGTTTCGTTTCTCTACTGGCAATAGACAACGAAATTTTGAAAATCTCGAACATGGGGGTACATACATATGTATATGTATATGAGAGCCATTCTGAACCACTCTATCTTTGTAATACAGTTATCGATAATAGACAAAATATCATATATCTGTAGTTTGCGGTGCAGAATAATTCTTTTAAAATTAAGACCATGCAGGAAACCTTTTCCCCGTATTCTGAATCACTCTATCTTTGCGATACAGTTATCGACAACAGACAAAGTATATTCTGTATGTATGTTGTATTTACTTTGCTGTGCACAATAAGTCGGCCCCTGCAAGCTCGACTATAATGACAATTTGTAATTCCGATATCCGCATAAAAAAATATCAGTTAATAACAAATATGAAAGTTTTTATCGATTTCCAACATATGTATGTATATAAATTGAAACGAAAGTACAAGCTAAATGGATCGCAGTAACACACGTTCGTATCTAGATTTGTGTTTTTTCGTTCATTATGGAAACAAAAACAACCGTAGAATTAAAACAGACTCACACGTAGGCACCTAAAGTGTTTCTTTTTCATTCTTTCTTGTTTTATCGCCATTGTATAAATACATACATAAATACTTATGAACATTCATATGTACATACAAAAGCAAGTATACACTGCAAACAGTACGAGAGTGCAGAGTATACTCGTACATACGAGTACATGCAGATGTACGTATGCATGTATGTACATACTATCCATATTGTCGTTTAGATATGAATGAGTGTGTACTTGTTTTGATACGGAATTGCGCATTAAAAAAATTCGCTCCATCATGCGCAGACTGTGTTGTTGTTATCCGTATTCTGAAGAAAGGCAAACGCAAACAAAAACAATGCAAATAAAGTAATAAATTTGCACTGAAAATTTTCAAAACAAGTTGTAAATAAACAAGGGCCTCAATGAGTATACGCACTCTTTTCGATATACTATGCCAGCAACGTACAAACAAATATACGCAAACAGTACGCTACGGTAAAACTTATTTTGTTAGCTTAATGCTTTAAGCGATCTAGTGGTGACGACTGCACCGAAGGGGGTCGCCGTTGAGCTGCCACTTTTTTGAGAACATTGACACTTTTGATGACAAATTTGTACAATTTCTAAATGTTTAACTTCGTGCCGCCTTTTTTTTAATATAATGTTTTTTATAAAAGTTTTTAGCGAATGTTTTCAATACAAATTGTCTTTTATAAAAATTGTGAGCGGAATCTGATTGAAAACTATTATACCGACGGTCAATAACATGTCACATTTGTGGTTGATGTGAACTTCTTTAAATAATAAGAGGGGAAAGAAGATCCCATTGAGCTTATCTTGACTTAATTTTTTTGAAATCAAGTTTGGCCTGAAACGGAGACATATGTAAATTGAGAAATTTGTTCAGCCAATCTGCAACCGCCGGTTTACGGCAACGAAAAAAGTCCAGCAACTGAATGGTAATATTAAAAGCAGGCATTTCCAACCAGGTCCAAGTTTTGCAAGCCCGGCTGATGAGGCAATACATAGTGCTCCAAGTCACTCAAACTGAACCGAAGCATACCCTTGACATTTACGCGGTAAACAACAAAAAATACGAAAATTTTCATTTGGCTATATCTTGTCCATGATAGTGGCCGTAGCTCTTGGAAAAAATACCAACTATTCTGAGTATCACCAACCATACTGAAAAAAACATTTCTACTCGGATATGGACACGAGCTTTTTACAATAAAGCCAACAGTTTACTATAGAGATTACGGATAAGTTAAAATTATATATAATTCATGCTCAAAATTCATTATGTAATTTTTCCTGCAATGGCCACTTTAAAAAAGTGCAGCTCTACAGGCCTCGGCAAGCAGCTCTACCCAATATTACATTGGTGAGTGATATAGGAGTTTTAATAAGACTTGCATTCAAAAAACTCTTTAAAATTTTTAATTTCTATACAGATTTCTATCAAAAATAAGATTCGTACTAGTTTTACAAGATTTAACTTCCGCTTTTAGTGGTTCAAGTTTTCAAAAGAAATTTTTGTTTTTCTATTTGTTGGAAGAGTTAAAAATACAATTTTGTTTAAATTTAATATAATAGAATCGATCCGAAGTGTCTAATTTTTTTTCAAAAATTCTATATTTTCGAGTTTGCTTCATTTCAAAGTTAATGATCTAAACTATTACAAAGAAACCAAAAAAAAAAAAAGAAAAACAATTTTCTTATTTTTAATTGCTTAACTAAACTTTGTTTACATTTTAAATTTGAAAAATTAATCGAGTATTCCCTTTCCACCAGAAGGATCAATAAATCTAAGGAGTTTAATAAATTGTTGATTCTCTACTAAGATGTCTTTTCTTCGAAACCATATTTTGTGGTTGTACTTAAGCTTAATAATAAGGACGTATATTATTGCAAATCTTCTCGAATCTCTGGCAAAAGAAGCAATTTTGTGGTTGTTTTAGGAACTTGATAAGATAATAATTTTAAATAGAATGGAGGCCATCGATCAGAATTCTTTATTTGTCGTCAAATTTGCGCCTTTCCAATTGTTTCAGTTGGATTTAGTTACTCAAATGCAAATTGTACTTGTGCGCTAGATTTTATAGCATTAACAGTTTTTAGAAAAAAAGTCATAAAAAATAGTCGCAAAATGAAAATTGTTATGTTTTTTTTTTCAATAATGCATAGAAATACGAGTATATTCGCATCTCCAAGAAATCAAAACCTACATATAATTTACTTAGACACATTTATTGAAATGTATTTTACATCATTCACCAAAAATATTTCTGTTTTTCGGGAGACTATGTATGTATATCAGATAGGTCGTCAACAAACGGCCAAAGGTGCAACATATTCGAATGGACGAAATGGGAGCTTAAACAGATTAGATGGAAATGTAGACAGTCCCATACGGATTTTGAGAAATCATTCTTTACTCTTCGGTACAAATGTGTCGACGTAAAGATATTAAATGTAGGAAAATATCTTCATGACAATATTTTCCTCAATCGTTATTTATAGAAAATTGTCGTTACACGCATCTCCCCTGCAGACTATTTTGAGAAAAAAGCCACCCTAATGTGTGTGGATACGGGTATATGCATTATTATGTATGTATATATATTCAATTGTTTGCAAGTTGTTGTACGTGCTTAAATACATATGTACGAATTTTATGTATACATACATCCAGAGCACAGATTTCCAATTGAAGTTAAACCATTTACGTTGTAACTACTTACATAGCCTAAGATTGTGAATTCGGGCTTAAATGGACACTTTCCAGGATTGAAATGAGTATAAGTATGTACATATGTATGTATATATGTTTACATACGAGCATTCTATGTGACCAGGATGGAATCGATAGAGACTGCTACTGTGTCACACAGGAATAGCACTTATCGTCAAACCTGCAGAGATCTGCAACAAGTTTTGTCTTCATCCAATAGCTATCAGTCTTTTCTTTATGAAACAACTTGTTTATGACAGAAAATTGGTGAAAAGCGACCAAAGGTCAACAGCTCAGTATCAGTGCTTTAAAACTGATAATCGAATTAAATCCAAACAGCAATTGGTGGACACAGTGCGTTGACCGGCGGAAGAAGTACATACATATGTACATTCGATTCACGTTGTATATTGCTTTGCAATAAGTTGTTATTGTACAACAAGAGTTTAGAAATTCTATTCTGGGTGTACTCACAGTTCCAAAATATTTCATTTAAACGGTTTTAATGCAATTTCTTTAGTCTATTAAGTAGTTCCATTGCAACTATCTCCACTTTCATAAGTTAGGAACTGGTATCACTGGAGCTACTTCACATTGCACTAGTTCACGAAATTGTAATTACTTTCGTTATTTTCCTTCCTTTTAGAAATTGAACACTTCCAAAGATACTTTTCGATAGGAAAAGGAGATGTACATGTGGCATCTACTCCGAACTATTTCTATACAAGTGTCATTCACTTCTTTTCAGAATATAATAGTATACTCGTATATCGAGGAAAGTCTTCTTAGATCTTGTTGGCTCTGTGAAGGGGGTGTTTTCAAAATATTTTATATGAACAGACAGTTTTCTTTCAAACAAAAATTGAAGAATTCAGATGCTATTGTGAATGTTCATATGAAAGATTCCTCTTCAAACATTTTCTATATATGTATACATATATATATATGTATAGCTTTCTGACGGCGTTCTAAATGTGAAATGAGTTCTATAAAAAGTACTAAATAAATTATGTTGTTTATATTTTTTATAGCTGTGAAAATCTGAAAAACTGTTTAGATTTATTATTATTATTATTGGTCATTCTTAACCAATGACGTTCTTTATTTCGCAACAACAACAAATATGGCATTTACTTGTGAAACTGTCTAACATTCAAAACATGGGCTATCATCTATATAGTCAATACCATTTGCGTTGATCTTCTAAGAAAAAAGTCTGCGCCATATAATGAATATGTAATGCGTGTGTTGCCAAGAGCGGATGCGAGTGTGTGTGTGTGTGTGTATGGGGAGCTCCGTAAATGGAGACGTGCAAAATTGCAGAGAAACTCGTTCGCGAATACTCTGGTAGCTGCGGTAGTTGCCAAACAAGCCAGTTGAGCGGCGTGACTCACCCGAGAGGCGAACACATCTATCTACACGGGGAAAATCTGATTGTATGGGTAATTCGTGCTACATTCACATTTGCTTAAATTAATACAAACGACTGGTTGTGTTTCTGCTGGTGTATACACGGTAAAAATCACCGTCACAATTGTGACGCATTTGATAACCGTATGAAATAAATATAAGCAAATGTTGTAGTGGTATTCAACGAACTGATAGTACGCTACGTTATGTCCAGATGCCAAATTAAGATGTGAGGAGAAAACCGTTAATAAATTTCAATATTGCATGAAAATTAAGTGGAAGCGAATAACATTAAGAAACGGTTGAATAGATACAAATTTGAATCAGAAACGTATGCAGTCCTTTTACAAATTGTCTAGCGCAGCTAATTGCCCGTTTAGGTCATTGGAAATTGTCCCATAATGGTGTCCTAAAAGAAAGGAGAGTGATCCAAGTATTGAAGCGATTTCGGTTCATAAGCCAGCGCGCCCTTCTTCTCTTATATCTATTTCCCTTTTTTTGCAAACAAATTCTATTAGTCCACTATTCAAAATGGTATAAAGTATAAGCGAGTGCAGTATTTGCAAGTGCAAGTAATTCAATTAACGTTGACTAATAAAAAAAATCTCCAATAGTAAGTAAAAACATACAGTAGAGTACAAACAGCCATCTATTTATAAAAAATGACAAAAATATAAAAATGTATACAATGAGGTATTGGGCCTTATTTGACATAAAATTATAAATTGTAATTAATATTTACCCAATATAGAGTGTGATTTGGTCCCCTCAAGCAAGTGCTTAAATTGTGGGTGACAGATTACGAGATATCTGAAAAATACTTAATTTTTTTTAGCAATTTTTGGGGGCCTTAAAAATTTAATTTTATTTAAAAAAATTCGTAAATGTTTGACATTTTGTAAATTTTGTAAGTTTGTAGAATTTATAAAATGTGAAAGCCTTTATTAGAAACCTTACGTTCAAAGTTAGTTCCAAAGCTGCGGTCATTCAGAATGTAATTCTACTGCACTTCTATGTTATTGATTCGTAAATTTTACTGCATTATATCTCGAAACAACAGATGCTATAACAAAACTAATAATGATTATGAAGTCTCTACTATTATTATTAGTGCTGCATTAGTTGCTATTACAAAAGTATTACAAGTGAACGCAATTTAAATATAGAGTTCTTTCTGAACTTTCCAATCTGCTATTTCACTAACTAAATCCAACTAAAAAACGCTGTTCCAACTGCAAGACCACCGCAACTGAGTTATTTCATAATTTGAACTGAAGTTGCTAGCAAAAATAGCGTTAGTCTATGCCAATGCAGTCATTTTGTGGAAGATATTAGAGCTCTGACTCTAATCGTCCAAAGGAAGACATGGACTAAGCCTATATGCTGTATACGCTTTCGCCGCACTGTAATGACTGCATGTAAGAGAACCGAAATAGAACCCGATGGTGACATTTTACTCCCACTTTTGTTTATGCGGGTTTCTTATGAGGTTGTAAAGTAAATTGTTTTCGGTGTCTGTTAACCAATAATATGGTCATTACATTGTTTGAACCAATTTCATTCTAATTATTTAAAGTCAATTGTAATGAAGTCAATTGTAATGATTAGTTTTCAACGAATCACTAGTAATGGGTTTTAGACCAATTATATATAATTCCATCACAATTAATAATTAATATGAAATCGCACCATTTGCTCAATTAAAAATAATCATTACCATTACAACCTAATTTCGGCTGTATTCGTTTTGAACTGAAGAATTTAATTTTACGCAAACTCCTTACTTCCACATTGCAACCGACGCTCCTCGCCCCTTGAGCAAGGAGATCTCGCCGTTTGATATGTCCAAAAAATCATATTTGAAATAAAAGACAGTCTTAAATTTGAAGCTCCAAAAAAGGGATCAAAATGTTAATATTTAGTATCCTTTAACTATTGAATGGTTTAACTTTACAATGTCATTAGAGAAAACCCCACACTATTCAAACCGTCAGTAACGAACATCGTAACACTCTACGTAGTAGCTGATTTGTTATTCAAGAAAGTCTCTGCTCACTATTTCGCTAGACTATTTCATGGAGTCTGTAGGCTAGGCTATTAAATCTTGTCGATATGCTAGACTTAATTGTAATCAATGCATTTGTTATCGGTCGGAAAATAGTTTGCCATCCTATTCTCAAATTGTGTACCACACTAATAGTTTTTCCTATATTTATATAGACATCCCGACTGCCCGTAGGGTGCTCTCTGCTTGCTTTTTTACATTTTCAACATCTGAATTAATTTATTTTGACCTTAGTCATGCAAAAATGCATTTTGCTTTGTTTAAGTCGCCCATAGATACAGCCATAAAATCATGTGAATTGATGTTTGGCAATCTCACATGTATTTCCAATTCTCGGCTTCGAGCTCGAATCCAATAAACATTTTCAAAATAAACTCCAGTTTCTGTGATCGATGCTTAGAATATAAGCGGGATGTGTGTGACGACATTTCTAATAGGTGGACCAGGACGGCATGATTATGCTTAAACATGATCATGGAGGGTTACGTGACACCTTACCTAATTTTACATAGAAATATTAACATACACGCATCATTGAACGCTTACTGCTATGACCTTAGATATTATTTGACTACGTTTCGTTTGTCTTTGGTTTGTGGACCTTAAATTATTCGAGTTGAATACGTCTGCTACCTATTTCAAAGTGAAACTGGCACAAGCTACCTACTATGCGGCAGCGCAGTACACTTTGCTTGAGAAGGTCAAGCGACATATCGATACTTAACACAATACAGTCGGACTACTTTATAACGTCGCAATTGAGGAACAGCCAGTCGTTGTCTTAAGAGAAAATTCGATATGTGAAAAATTACATTATGTGTGTTAACATCATATCTCACGTTGGTGGAGGGGAATGAACGCATTTCACATTAAGAAAACCGTGTGAGAATAGCAAATGTTCCTTTCAAGGAAATCAGAATGTGCGACAATCATTCAGCCATCATTGTGTGTATGTCTAACATTTGTACCTTATAAAGAATGCTGACTGTATCATATAATATATTGAAATGGCATCTCAAAGTATTCAATTCGCATTTCAGCTGACGCGACCGAGTCAGCGAAACAGGTTGGATCAAACCAAAGCGCATCAGTAGTAATGTTGATAGTTAACGCCGATTACGATACCAGTCATTATCTTCTAATGCATTTCTAATTCCAGCGCACGTTGGAGCAAATGTCTCACTTAATTGGATGTCAGTCATAGAAAAACCATACTGACTATGTACATACGAGTATGTATGTACATATACATACATATGTATCAATATTGAGAACTGAGTGTTCAATATGTAGATTTATGGGAAATTTATTGTTTACCCGCCCGAAACATGGATATTGACGTCAAAATTGGCCTCAGGCGGAAGAATTTTCACCTCATCTTCGCTTTTATGATCGGCATGTGAAAAATTATAGCTCAAATTTGGCTAGTTGCAAAAGAAAAGTACGGATGTAGTTCAAATCTCGTTTAAATTAAAAACTGGGTGATTTTTCATCTTTGAATATTGTAATGAATACTTCTGAAATTAATTGATATAAAGGATTTAAGCAGACAGCAGAAGATTACAGTCGTTGCTATTTATTATTGGTTTACCGTTAATACTTTTTTTTCGTATCAGCTGAGGTACCACTTATAGCTTACTAGCAAGTGAGATATTCATTGAAATGTCGATAAGTCAAGTTGCAGGCTATTGTCAGAAATTATTGACTGTTCAAAAGTATTGGGCCCACATTCGATACTAACCATATTAAGATATGTTTCCAAAAAAATATGGCCGCTTGCCAACAAATGAAGAACTTTTGCAAACTTGTTCGTGTTCTCTTAAAATAGAGGATAAAAACGCAGGCGCACTCGAAGATAAAAAAATGTAATTATGCTAAAATTATAACGCAAGGGAATAGCATCCAGGCAGCATTCGAGGCAATTGGTAATTGTGGAATTTTCGTTTGCATGATTATATTTAGGGGAACCTAATGGAGTTCGTCAGTTAAACCGAATATGTAGAACTATTAAACTTTACAAGATTTTTCTGCATGTGAAAAAACAGAGAGATTATATCTTTTTACTTACCCCCATCTGAGAATGGTTTATGGTAAAAAAATATATAAAGACGTTGTGCAAAATATCATATTTTATTTTGATGCTGCAGAACGAAGCTTTTTTGACGGGGGAAGCGACGGATTTCATGCTTTTTAATACAATTTTGCGTAAATGTTTTCGGTCATGTCGAACATTATTAAGCATTTTGCACTATAAAACCACATTAATCATTTTATTAATCAGATCGAGTGCTAAAAACCTTAATTTGACATCTGCAAAACACTTTGAATTCTACACCAATAATTATTGCTTGAATCATCATAAAATTTAATTTAATTTAAAATCATCGCACAATATCTTTTTCTTATCGGAGAAATACGCGATTTCGTACTTCATTAATCGCATATTTAATCTCGAAAATATTTTTGATCAATTTGTACTTTGGGTGCAAAGATTATTGTTGTAATTCTTTTTTTGTTTCATCATTTCCTGTTATTGACCTGTCGACTTTTTCGCGGCCTATCATAACGAAAGCAATGTTTATAATTTCACCCTATGGATTGAAGATATCATCTGATATGGGAAAAATGTAACAAACAGAAGTAGATGTTTAAATTATCAAAAGTATGTCAATGAATTTCTAAGTCGTTTGAACTATGTTTGTCGGTCTGCCTAGCTTGTAGACATGGCAACTATTGCAAATATGTGTGAGGCTTCTTAAAGCCTGACATAGCCTAAAACTTTGCTTGGCTCGTAGCCGGAAACTACAACTACGTCCATCTGGTACCGAGCACATAAATATCCTATTTAACCCAGATATTCTTAGCTTCTTGTCATTCAAGCAGCTGTACATATACTGAAGATAGTCAAATATGCCACACGTCCTGTGTTTGATGAGAATGAGAATGGTGGGCATTTGCAAATCCTGCTATTTCCGTACCATTTTATCAAAAATTATGGTTGCCGCTGCAATCATTTAATTCGCTCACAGCAGTTGCTTAGATTTTTCTCAATTGTATTACATTATAATTTTTAGTAAAGTTTAAAGAAAAACCACTAGATGTTCACGTCCACTTTGATAACACCCAGACAAATTACTAATATCTATGTTTATTTCATTTACGAAAGCGGTCCCAAAACTAGCTGACCTGATGTATAGATATTAGCAGTAGTTTGTAAAAAATTCTTTTGGTGAAAAGTGGCAACCTTATAAATCATATGTTTTAAGTTTCAAGACGCCACGTTATTTAGTAATTTTATTTGAGCCATCAAAAGTAAACGATCTCAGTGTATTTGTAAACAGGCAAAAAATTGATCACCGTTATGTAATTCAATATTTTCATTTGAAAGGTCTTAGTCCAACCAATATTAAAGCCGAGCTGGATTCTGCTCTGGGGGATTTTGCTCCTTCGTTTGCAACTGTAAAATATTGGGTAGCAGAGTTTGAATGGGGCCAAACTAACGGAGCTTCCAAAACGAACACCGTAGTAATCGACCAATTGAGGTGTTCACGCCAGGCACGGTCAAGAAAATCCACAAAATGGTATTGGATGATCATCGGCTGAACGTGCGTGAGCCAGTTAAAATGATAGGAATTTCAAAAAGTTCTATTCATCGTATATTGACCGAAGATTTGAAGATGAGGAGGCTGTGCCCAAGATATGTGCCGCGATCCATCCATCTGTTCGATCTGCAATGGGATTATTTTAAGTGGTTATCTTCAGAAAGGAAAAACCATCAACGACGAATATTATGAAAATGTTTCCCAACTTTTGTATGTTTTCTTTGTTAGGTCGGCTAGTTTTCAGACCGCCTTCGTATTATTATTTCAATTACTCTAAATTCAGTATAAATTAGTATAGATCCGCGTTAAGGCATGTTTGATTACATATCTAGGCGCGTTTGATCACACAAACATGCTCTGTTAAATATAATAAACGAGTGGCAAAGTCGGAGAGGATCCTAAAGTTGGGCGCATCGTTAATTTATGTATGTATCACGGTTTACAGTGCACGATGTCAAGCATAGTTCGTTTTACAGGATAGGCCAAAATGAAAGAGATGCCTGATATCGATTTAGCATAAAAATGATCTAAAGTTAAAATATCGTAAACTTTCTCTCACATTTGTTATGTTTTTATGTTTGGATATATATAACTTGCAAAACAGTTGACATGTTCGCGTAGACGTTTTTCTATCAGTTATCCAACTTCCCCAGCTCTGCACCGAAATGTGTCAATTATGCACATTTAAATAATACTCAATTTATACATATGTATATTTATACGAAAAAAAAGCAGCGGAAGTGAACAATTTTTCGGAAAATTCAAGTCGGAAAATTCGCTTCATATACACATCACGTTTACGTTAATTGGTTTACGTATGCATTTCTAATATACACATATATGACCGAGAATGTATCCGTTTGAACATACATACACATCTGCATTTTAATCGATATTTCCCAATATTTCCCATGTGTAATACAATTGCAGGCTAGGCTCAACGTGACCCACATGGGTTAATGTTAATGTTGATCATTGTTGCGTTATTGCGGTTGTTTTGCTGCTTTCGTTTCTTATTCATTTATTTCATAGTTTTTGTTATAAAGTCAACTTTCAAGTTTCTTTTGTTTATTTTGTCCGATGTATTGAGTGTATGGAGAGAAACTGGAATTATAGCTTTTCAACTGCTGCTGTTTTTTTCATCACTACCGCCATCATTATCATCGTCATCATCACCAAGATCGACATTATCATCTTCGCACGATTTCTACGTTACGAATCTTGTAGCGAATTCTCTCTTTGATTCTGGTTATTAAATGCGGCCTTATTGTTGAAAGTGGGGGATGATGGAAACCACTCTGCTGTTATTTAAGCCAAACTTAGAATAAGTGGGGCCAGGATTGTCATTTCACACTTTATGGATTTAATGTTTGTTATACATATGTATGTTATATCGTAGTTGTGTGCAAACAGTCAAAGCTATTTGTGCGATTGCATCGGTCTCTGAAATTGGATTCGCTGCATCCTTTACACATCAATCAATTCTTATCTTATATTGCTTTTAATAACGATGTCAATGGTTAAAAGCTTAGGAAAATATCGAGAAACTTTGATTTTTCCTGCATTGGTTCTGTTCTGACAGGTTGGCAAACTTTTTTCCTATTTGGATACATTTTAGCACTTGAGGCACTTGTGGTCCTTAGGTCTCACAAGTAGTTTATCGACGTACATATGTTGCTTTTTGTGCAACGTGTATTTTTTTTAATAACCATACTCGATTAGGACTGCTGTCCTTATAAACATACACCCACAATGAAGGCTGTCCTTTAAAATTGTATATAAATTGGGAAGGATCTTTCCTATGTCTACCAATTAACTACTTACTACAATATGATTCTTTTAAATAACAAAGAAGTGGCAAATTTGTTGATAAAATTTCTAAAAGGAAGAAATTAGTGATTTTGACAGATGAACGGATGGATATGCTTAAATCATCATAGATTTTAAAGACGATGGGAAACCCCATTCTAGGTTCCAAATCATTTCTAGTCATTACAAACGGAATGACAAATGTCGTAGTGCCCAATCCCATGGTGTCTGAATACCAATTTTTATCATATCGTTAATTTTAAAAATGTAGAAAAACGTTTAAAATGTTCTTGACTGAGCTTCGACCTGAAATTGATTCCTGTAATATAGAAAAACAAATTACCTATGCGTGAAGAAAATCTATAGATATGTACATTTCCCAGATATGATCCGTCTATGTCTTTTGTGCGTTTTTGTCCGGCTACTTAAATAACATTTTTAAATAGAAGCAACGTGTCGGCCGACTTATCGGCCTAATCGATTGTAAAGCAATGTTTGTATTATTTATTGGTTATTTCATATTTGTTATATCGATCTATACATCCGGATGTCAAATCAGTTGTTTCTAACTCGTCACATTATTTAAGTGGTCAAAGTATATTCAGAAGAAAATCCACGAATATATTTATGAACAGGTCATACAATCACTGTAAAAGATCGTGTCTTCGGGATTTATCCATAGATTTTCATCAAAAGTGCGTAAAGCAAAGGATTAAAGAACCCTAGCTAGGAAAGCTATAGAAAGGAAAACATGACACCCAAATTTCATCAAATTTCAGTTATTTCAGGATTTTTTTTCACAGATAACATTACATAGAAGGGTGCGCCGGAAAGGAATTTTTCAATTTTCATCGTTTGCATTACTTTCTAAAAAATATTTTTTGTTCTATACGGGGTTTCAAAGAGCGCAGGGAAAATAAATATTTTAATTATTTTACAGAGCATTTTTATGAAGGCCTAAACAAGTTAATTTTATTTCAAAATGCGCTAGAAATGTCATATTCTCTTTAAAACTAAATAATTTGCCTTTAACCTTGCAAATTTTTTATATGCAATTTTTTTTTGATGTCATATTTTCAGGCAAAAGAAAAGCTAAAATGTTAAATTGTCGTAAATAAAAATATTCTTTGGAAGTATATAAAATTGCTCACGTTTTTTGAAATCCGAAAATGTATTTCAAACGTTACATTCTTGAAGCTGGAAAGTAGCTCAACATCAGTAGCTCATCATTATACAACGTACGAGATTTCACGTGAAACGATCTTCCCCCCCTACTTTATTTACAGGCTACCGACGTTGCTCGGTGGTTAAGGTCTTCTCCAGTTTTCTCCAGGTTCGCGCGTCGCGTATTTTTGTGTAGTTGAGCGAGAATGTGTTTTCAAGTAATCCCACCCTTCTAGTTCAATACTCTATGCTGGCGTGAGAAATTCTGCCTTATGTTTATCGTATGACGAAGAAAGCAAATACCGAAGCCAGATCAACCCCTAGGAATATTGATTGTCTACAAGAAATGGTTAAGCGATGGTTTATGGTGACTTTTAAATTTCCAGATAATGCTGACAATCGGCTGAGGCCATGCATATGTATGAATGCACTTGTAATAGCTAAATGCAATATCAGGATATAAATATGTCCGTTTCATACACAAATATGCATGTAAATTTTGTAAACGTGTCTGTGTGTGTTACGACCAAAAGTGCTGAATAAAGACGATCCCCCAACGAAAAATAAGAAGTATGAAAAGAATTTGACTTTCTGGCCAAAATAAAGGTCTTCCGGTAACAAAGAGCAATGCCGAATTAACGAATTTATTCAGTTATGAATAATCATTACATTCAAATTCACCTACTGCCACCCACCACCTTATGATGGGGGTATATGAAGTTTGTCATTCCGATTGTAACAGCAATAAATTACTCATCTGAATAATATCTTTTAGTCAGAGACAGGTGGTTAAGTTCGGAAGTCCGAAAAATATGCACAGATGGAAAAACGTGTCCATACAAAATACTTAACCCACCTTCAAAAAAGGACCTTTTTCAGAATATTTTTTTTAAACAAAACTACTATTTATTCGTTAGCTGATTTTCAGAGGGACCATCCTATTTCTCTTTGAATAAATAAATTATAATATATAAATAATAATTACAATAAATTACTCATCTGAATAATAATATCTTTTAGTCAAAAACAGGTGTGGTTAAGTTCGCAATTGCGAAAAATAGGCGCAGTTGGAAAAACTTGTCCATACAAATACTTAATCCACCTTCAAAAAAGACCTTTTTCAGAATATTTTTCCAACAAAATTAAATAGTAATTTTCGTTAGCTGTGTGTGAAGGTATTACGGTCACATACTTTCTTAAGGGTCCATCCTATTTTTCCTTGAATTCGATACATTATATATAAAAAGGTAGCGTTTTGGACACATCCATTTATGAAGCAGCAGCAGGATCAAAGGATTCACAAGTGGGAAAAATGGGTCTAGTAGGAAACAACTTTCCCATGCAAGAATTGAAGCCTTGTTTAGAGGATTGGACACTTTACGTATTTTTTCAATAATTTTACGAATTATTCGTCAATTAAGTGTTTGGAAAAAAATTACGACCACAATTTTTCGATGGATCCGCCCTAAACGAGGGCGTGGTTATTGAAAATTTCTAAATATTATCCTATTTCATTGGACATGACCTGCCAATATTTTATGTATGAGAAGAGGATTTCTCTGACTTGCACATTTATTATAATTTAAAGATACGCACTTGAAATACCCGAAATCTTTACAGAGGAAGTGCTTTTGTCTGACTGCTGCTTGTCCTCGATTAATATAAGGCTAATGTCACCGCATCTAAGCAATGCGATGCATAGCGCAGGGATGCGTTTGATGCAAAAACTGCTACCATCTCGAAAAGCCTGGATTCCCATGAACATTTATGTGCATGTGTGGATATATCTAAAGACTACTCGTTTGGGATGTTACGTGAATGTTAAGTGGTAGATAATTTCATTTTCCTTGATTTCGCAGTCCATAAAACTAATGATGCCAGTCTCAAATTACGGCACTGCTTGTTAACAGATGCTGTTATAGGCGTAGCAACGATTTAACGGGAGTTTTCGAAAGGAAAATACCCATTTAAATATATGGACTCATCATTGTTAGGAGAAATATCGGAGCGTAGAAATCACGAGTTGTATGAAATGCTTGAAAACATCGATGCCTTGGATGGGTCATGTTGTGTGGATGGGACAAAATGGTCTAAAACGGAAAGTCTTCGAACTAACTGTATGGGCGGCACAGAAGTGGACGACCAACACAAAGTTGGAAGGATCAGGCTTTTGATATATTGTTAAAGGTCGGTACGAAGAATTGAAAAAAAAACCGAAGTGATTGAGATTATTTTCTATATGCGGCGCATAGTAGAGTTTCTATTCCAGTCTTCACCTAAGTATGTAAATACCTTTCTAAACAGAAGTGTTTTTTGGAATTCTTATAAATAAATTTTTAAAATTATTATTGTTTATTTTTTTAAAATCATCACATCACAATGTTCGGAAATTTTACTAAATTATTTATTTTTATTTTTAAAAATCACTTATTAATTTTTATTTCCCCGATCAAGAGAACAAAATTAAAAAATTATGTAATGTTATCAATTGCGCTCACAAAGCCGAATTATATTAAAACCTTATATAAATACCCTTATATACATATACAGTTTTAATGTGTATATACGAGGGTGTTAAAAAAATAAGGTGCATTTTCATTTTTCTCAAAAAATATTTATTTATTCATCAATTTCTATTTTATCTCCTTTAAAGTAGTCCCCCTCAGACATAATACACTTGTGCCAGCGTTTTTTCCAATCCTCGAAGCAGTTCTGATATGCACTTTTTGGTATTTCCTCTCTCAGCGGTTCGGGTTTTATCTCCTCAATCGTCATCCTTTCATGGGTCTCTTCAATCTTAAGAACAGGAAAAAGTCACAGGAGACCAAATCTAGCGAATACGGTGGCTGAGGCCTGATGACGGTGTTGTTGTTGGCCAAATAATCTCTCACAAGCAAAGATGAGTGGCAGGTGCATTATCATTAAGCAAAAGCCATGAATTTTTTTTCAACAATTCCGGGCGTTTTTTTTTCGTATTGCTTCACGCAAACGGCTCATAACTTTAAGAAAATACTCTTTATTTACCGTGCGAACTTGTGGTAAGATCTCCTGATGCACTACGCAATGGTAATCGAAGGAAACAGTGAGCAAAGTCTTGACATTTGGTCGAACTTGGCGTGCTTTTTTTGGTCTTGGCCCTCCCGGACTGTTCCATTGGGACGATTGGGCTTTGGTTTCGATGTCATGACCATATATCCATGATTCGTCACCAGTTATGACCCTTTTAAGCAAATCTGGATCATCGTTGACGTCATTTAACAATTCCTGAGCGATGCTCATGCGACGTTGTTTTTGGTCAAAATTCAGCAATTTTGGAACGAACTTCGCTGCCACACGCTTCATGCCCAAAATTTCCGAAAAGATTGCATGACATGAGCCAACCGATATGCCGACATCTTCAGCAACTTCTCTAATTGTGATCCGACGATACTCCATAACAATTTTTTTTCACTTTCTCAACATTTTCATCGGTTGTTGATGGGATGGGGCGTCCAGAGCGAGCGACGTCATTCACATCTTTTCGACCTTCTGTGAAAAGCTTGTACCATTTGTAAACATTTTTTTTAATTAGAGTGCTCCCACCGTATGCCACTGTCAACATTTCAAGTGTTTTTAAGCACTTAATTCCATTTTTTACCCAAAATTTGATGCAACTTTTTTGATCCATTTTTTCCCGATAGCAGAAAATCGCCGAACACACAAAAAAATATTTCCAAATAATTTTAAATAAAATAAATCAAAATTTTTTGTTTTAGCTAGTAAGCAAAATTGTAATTTGTAAAGAAAATTAGTTAAAAATAAAGTCAGTCTGTTCTTTCACCTTGGTTGGATCAAACGTGTTGAAATTTTTTAAAAATAACAAAACACCGTTTGGTTATATGAATCGCGTGTTTAAAAGGTATTTTCGGGGTATCAAACAGTTAAAAAAAGGCACAAAAGTGGTATACTCGAGTGAAACAAATAGCTAAAGTAAAAGTCACCTCTAGGTATGACCGCGATAAGGCGCACTTTTCGTATTTTTTGGGAAAATGGCGAATAAAGAGGTCAAAAATGGAATCATTCCATAACAAATAGCTGAAGCTGAATTGATTTAGAAATTCGTGCTTTTATGATGTAAACAAGGAAAAAAGGGGGGCCTAAACGGCAGAAACTGAAATCATGAAATGAGAAGTGTGCATTGTATCATGAATAATAGTAAAAATTCGAATCCTCGAATTCGAGCAGGGACAAACATTTAACCATAGACTGGATCTGAAGTGTTACGTTAAGAAGACCAAAATTAAAAAGCAAATTCTTCTTGGCTTTAAGAAAATCGTCACTTGATACCTAATAAATATACCCGAAGTCCACCAGAAAGTCGACTTTTTAATTTTTTTCATGATCGAGATAATAAACATCAATGATTGTTTTATTTTTGATTTTTAATATAAAAATCTATCATGATTTTTATTTTTGATTAAAAAAATCAACACAATCAACAAATGATTGTTAAAAATGACACGTACCCATAACCTTTAGGGATCTGGTTTCTACATTCGAATCATTCATTATGTAGATTAACCAAGAAGCATTGAATGGGAATACTTTGAAGGTGAAGAAATAGATTTGGACGAACGAAGAATTTTTGAAAAAAAAAAACTGGTTTCATTTTTTTGAATATAGTATTACATAAGGAATTTAGTTCAGACCAACAATGTGGTTTCGAGATTATGACTCTTGGTTGATTATGATTTACATGGAAATCACTTCAAAACATTGCAAATATCGGTTGTTTTCAGCAGGGTTCGTTCCTGTGATAACCAAAATATATTTGCCTAATTTTTGTTTGAAATTGGTTTATTATTGCGATCTCTACTAAATTGAATCGGAAGATGATTCCGAGATGATTGTTACAAATTTGAAACATATCCCTTGCATTTTTTGAGTGTGGTACTCAGCAGCACAAAGCCCATATATAGGGTGATATTTTTATCGTAGTTTTTTTAAAAATCGAAAAAAACTCTCAAATTTTTTATTGGAATCGATAAATTGGTCTTTGTCATTTAATTTTTAAAGATAATTTCATGTAAATGTTGTCCGCGGCTCCGTCTCAAAATGTCCATTCGGAAGGTCCAATTTTTCGTCACTTTTTCGAGCATTTCGGCCTGTATTTCAAGAATAACGCGTGTTATGTTAGCCTGTAAGACTTCAATAGTGTTCGGCTTGTCCACATAGACTAACGACTTGATATAATCCCACAAGAAATAATCAAGAGGCGCTAAATCGCAAGATCTTGGGGGCCAACTCACAGGGCCAAATCAAAAGATAAGCTGCTCACCAAATTCATCCCTTAACATATCAATTGTTTCACGAGCAGTGTGGCATGTTGCACTGTCCTGATGAAACCACATGCCAATCAAGTTCAACTCAGCCAACTGGGGCAAAAAAAAAAAATCCTTGTGTTGAGTAACACATGCCCAATTGCTGAGAACGGCAACGAATTGACATTTTACGATCGTCATTAACGCTGGTCGCTACTGCTGCAATATTTTCTTCGGTGCGCACTCTACGCATGCGAGTCGATGGTTTTATGTCCAACAAAGTAAATTTGGTGCGAAATTTGGAGATAACAGCACGAATTGGTGATTCAGCAGGTCGATTATGACGACCATGAAATGGTTGTATTAAACGATGCACATTTGTCACAGAGCACGAATTTTGATAATAAATTGCAACGACTTGCAATGGTTGCTCGTTTGTTAGTCTTTCCATAATGAGATGGCAGAGTGTACAGAGTGGATGTACTGTACACTTTTCACATTGGCAGATGACATTTGGCCGCCATTACCAACCACCACCACCACCCTATATATTGACCACTTGCTGTGTAGATTGTAAATACATGTACTAAGTAAATGTAAAATTTTGTCAAATCTATAAAGTTTCGAGAGTGGTTTTAGCTTCAGAAATATTTTTGCTATTTCCGCAATGAAAATCTAATGAAAATCACTATAAATATTTGAATGTTTGGAGTGAAAATAATCACAAATTCCAAGCATATGGTCGAAAAAGCGAAAAACAATCTAAATACAAAAAAAAATCCAAAACAACCATTTTTTCTATTAAAACATACGAGTCATAAATCGATTTTTAAGATGACCCGGAAATGTCTTCGCCTTAACAAAGTAACACGCAAAGCCATAAAACTCGGAGTACTGTTTAATCGCGCCCATAAAAAATGAATATTTTTTCCTTTCGTCGTATTGATTTCAACTTCTTGCCATGGGATACACACAAGCTTATATATGGCAAAAACACTTTTTTTTTTGGGAATCCGGTTTGAAATATGTTAT
Organism: Philornis downsi; assembly: GCA_019455685.1. Classification (NCBI taxonomy): domain Eukaryota; kingdom Metazoa; phylum Arthropoda; class Insecta; order Diptera; family Muscidae; genus Philornis; species Philornis downsi. Next base: position 84,858 of record JAHXMU010000053.1, on the reverse strand, counting down.
TGTTTCTGTATGGCGACATACGATATTTTGTTAAAGGAGAATGAGAAAACGCCAGGTGGAAACAGGTCATTTACCGTATACTTCAGCTGGTTAGTGTTCTACACTTGAGTGATACAACAGATTGTGTGCGACATAAAGTTCAAGTTAAATCTTGGCATCCGTAATGTTCAGATTCAAAGAGATTTAATTATATCAAAAACTTTTTATTACCTGTTCTGGGCCATCTGCGAAAAGAGCATAAGCACATGTTGTGCATGCATGGAAAACACCGCAAGTGGATCCCATGAGGCGAAGTACCATGCTGACGCTGTTTTCCCTAGATTCAATTCGAGATTGACGTTTTGGACAATGACTTCAAGTTAGTCAATCATTCAGGCTTTCCTCGTTATATATGAGCTAAAAACCTTCTTAAATTGTAATATTGATGGGTTAAACATGCTTACTTTATGTTTACCAGGAAACTCAACTGCTTAGGTAGGGCATTTACCATAATCGTCATCGACTTTTCTGATTGCAAGGCACGGCTTTGGCTAATCATCTAAATCAACTTGTTTGTTAGGAAAGTGTAATTCAAATGGAAAAACATTTATTTCGACACTTCGTCACACGACTACATATGTTTAAGGGTGCCGCCAACTAGTCATTAGTGGGCACGAGTTCGAACCGACAATTATTTTGACAATTATATTGTGACCATTACATACTTATATAGAGGGTGTGAAAACAAGGGCAAAGCTTTGAAAGAGGCTTGTAATGGCCTAAGAATCTCCAGATGACATTCGTTTCACGACTTATTTGGATGACAGCCCTGTTCGCTTGTCGATTGGTTTAACTTTCGAATTGTCTACAGGGATAAACTAACTAAGGCCTTGCAAAAATACATTTTTTTCTACACTTTATTTTACGACTATACTGGATGAGCTGACAACGCCCAATCTAGTATCTGAAATATAAAATGGTGGATGCTGGATGTTCAAATTTTCGATCATAATTTAGAATAGAATAGAATATAAAATTCATCTAAAATGAGGGTAATCGAAATATTGTGTAGCGTTTAATACTTCAGTAGTAATAGTGAGAATGAGAGTGTCTCATTTTTTTCGACAACGAAATTTAATTCTTTATAAAAATTAATTAAAATTTTTTTTTGTTATGTTTTTACTATGCTTTGATTGCACTACTGGGAATGTCAGCAGGTATGCGAACTAAATCTTAAATCAGTCATATTTCATAATCAGTAACTTTTTAATCCATAAATGGAAAATAATATGTTTCACTAGGAAATTGGACTGTGCCATGTCCCCTACTTTTAAGAAGTCCCTAAATATTTCCAGAATATTGCTAAATTTAGAAATATCCAAATTTCATAGAAATCTCCAGCTACTTTTATAATTTTAGAACATTTCGTGAATCCTACATAGGTAATATAAAAAATTAAATAAAACATTTGAAGATACTAAACTTTCCGAAGTTTCCAAATGTTAAGTAACTGTTCTACATTCTAAAGAACATTTGTCAATTATAATAAACATATCTAAAAATGTAGAAGAATTTTCAGCTATTTTAAACATTTTCAAAATTCTCCAGAATTAAAAAAAATTAAATAGAGTCTCATTTTTAATGGATGCGTGGACACCTCAATTGGTCGACCACTGCGGTCTTCGTCTTGGCAGCTCGTACTGCCTCGTTTAAACTCTGCTACCCAATATTTTTCAGTCGTAAACGAATGAGCAGACTTTCTCAGAGTAGAATCTAGCTCTGTTTTAATGTTGGTTGAATTGAGAACGTTCAAATGGAAATATTGAATTACATAACTCTGATCAATTTTTTCCATGTTTACAAATTGCTTTCGAGGGCTCAAATAAAAATACTTAACAACGTGGCACCTTGAAGCTTACAACATATGTTTTGTAATCACGATTTTGAATAAAATTCATTGCCATTAGAAGTAATTGATCACAAAGAGAGTTCTTACAAAGAAAGATTAAAAATAGGCGCCTTTCACGTTGAAATCTTTCAATGCTATGAGAAATTTTAGTTTACGCATAATGAAGCATTTTTTACGACAACGAAGACGTACATTATAAACCACTTTATTTCTAATAAATTCTAGTGGATTAAGAGAGACATTTACTCATTTTAATTTGTTGTAGAATTATGTTAATGGAAAACGGTAAGTGATACGAAAAACAATTTTCAGCTAAAAATGTCAAAAGGCATTTGTATGTTGTCCGAAAAGAAAGTACAATTGCTCAAACGCTAAACAAACACTGAGAACAGAAAACCGATGTCCTCATTTACGAAAAAAAATTTCACAAGACGTTGCCATCTTTTTTGTGTTGGTTTCCAACACTGAAAGCGGAAAAATAACTGTTTTTACATCATAAAATGCTAACAAAATTGTGTCTTTTTGGATTATAATTTATTACAAATGTAATATCGAGCACATTATGACGTTAAAACATAAACTATTGCGATTTAAGTGTTGGAAACCAACATACCTATACAATGCCGCTAAATAGAATTCCCTTCGCGGAAGATCATAGTATTGTCCAACGAAAAATTTACTACTACCATTTTTTTTCCACGTGGAGTTTCACCGCGAAAAGTCAGCATAGCACCAGTTTTTATTAAAAAAAAATACTTTTTTGAAAATTTGTTTTTCGAATGCGCAACCACCAAACAGAAGGTTAAATTGACTTTATTTGGGGTTTATCTGTGAATCAAAGTGTAAAAAGGAAAATTATATAATTATACGAAAATGGACGCTATTTTTAGTAAAACCAAATTGGCGCTATGTTATAAATATATTGTCAGTATTTTAGTATGTAATATTTTGACAATTTTGTGTTGAATTTAATTCTGTGGCAGACAATATTTTGATGTTTATGTACTCAAATTGCCTATGGGGAAAAATGTATTTGAAAGAATAAAGAAAATTTAATTTTTTTCAAATTTCAATAATTATAATAAAATTTTTTAGAATGTTTAAGCTCATTATGATCTTTCATAATTGATTATCGCTTACAATTTTATTATATTATATTTTTTATAGAAAAATATTCAACTAATATTTCCACAGTCAAAGCAAAAAAATAAAAAATTAAATGAAATATATTTAAAAATTAATTCAGAAGTGTTTTTATATTATCAGTATTAATTCTAGTTTGTCTTGTACATTTCAATAGATGTCTCTGGAAGCATGACCTACATAGAAGTACCGAAAACAATTTCAAAATCCAAAATCATTGTTTGAAAGAACTTTAACGTCTAAAAAACTTTAACGTCAGAAAAACTAGAAACGCTAAACAAAACTTACAAAAATACACGCTTTGATAGACTTTGTTATTAAATTGGGTAACAAAAACTATTTTTATTATGATTTTTAATAATTATTATTGATATACGAGCTAAACGCAACCGCTGAAGAGTAATATGACCAAATAGGAAACGCGTCTGGTGGAAATGCATGGTTCGGTAGGGCAAATGTTTTTTCAAAATCTTCTAAATAACCGAATAACGTATAAATTTAAGATTCATTTTTAAACAACAAATTGTGAAAAAAACTTTTTTTTCTTGTGTTTTGATTTAATTTTTGCAACAATTGTTATCTATTTTTGATTCGACTCTAGTGTATGAGATATTACAGATAGAATGCGAAAATCAATTTTTGACACATTTATCTTTACTTGTACAAAAATGTACATCTTATGTAGTGGCTCAGCACCGAAATACGTTATTGACTCTAAAACGGATATATTTTTTATGTTCATATGTTTTATATATTTGCAAATTACAATACTTTTAGTTGAATAAAAATTTTGCCGTTTTATGTTTTATTACTAATCGTAAAGTGGCCTTTGGTAACCTCAACAGATTTTGCGAAACTGTAATTGGGAATGGTGGTAAAATGGAGTTTTTGTATTTCCGATATTATTAATCTTTAAAAATAAGGTTCATGAAATCGAATTATCTAAACTAATTTGCCGATGCCTGCAATAAAAAAAATCATGTTTCCTGTTAACCAATGCATTCATTTGTTCTCACTCCAAAAGCTTAATGGCCAATCACTGCCTTCGAAATAGGATAAAAATTACACTTTCACCGAACCATGAAAAATAGTATCTCAATAACTTCCGGTTAAAGAATGATCATAATATTGGGCCTTCATATAATGGCAGACTCATGTTTCCTAACTTTATTAACTTATAATTTTCAGTCTCCACCGTTTGATTACAGATTCTCATTTGCATCTTAAGAATAAAAGTGTTAATCCAAACTGCTTTTCGGGGGGACAAGATATTTGCCGAAATCTGCGAGGTTTACGAATATGAAGATTTCGTGTCTGCAAGTAATTATTCCTTAAAATATATTGTGGCAATATATATTATCAATTAAGCGTTTTTGTTTAATTTCAGTTGCAGAGGAATTTCAGATTAATACAATTGCTGGGCTGGTCACATCCGTGAACGGAACAAGAATTAAGATTACGCAATTCAAGACTGTTGCTTTGCAATACATCAACGTACCAACCTTTCACATTCACATATCAATTAAAGGTAAATCTAAACTAACGCTTTTTATTCACATAATTCTAACAATTCGTTATTTAGCTCCCGAGCGATCTATTGCTTCAACGTCTACAATTTCTAGTCGCTTCAACAAAATCGCTCTTTGTTCGATTCCGAATCTGAGGCAGACATATTTTCCACAAAATCTGTCATTGTGGAAGTCACCATTCCAGATGTGGACGCAATAAAATCATTAAAAATCGTTCAACAAATTTTGAATGAATATTTATTGGGAAACCTCTTACAAAACAAGGGCAGGGTAAACATAGCCAAAGCAATTATTGACGAATGTTTGAATGAGGTCCCAGACAGAATGTATGTACATATGTGGGTTTATTTCTTGTTTCGAAATTGTCCCCAACAATTCCATTTAGTCTTTACCGTGAAGATTTCTATACACTGGCTCAAGCCATTGTTTCTATTTTTGATACTGAAGTCGTATCCGAAGTACCGTGAAAGATTCCCATGCACGGGGTAAATTATGGAATGCCTACATTAACAAAAGAACCGCATTAAGCGTCAGTGGACTTATCAATAGGCGATCAAAACTCAACTTGAAGCAAACACGAAACGCATCACCACGTAAGTAGCTTTTAGATTTCGTTTTCGTAAAAAAGGAAAACATTTTTATTAAAAAGCTACGAACGTTGCTTACGTGCAGCTTCAACAGCTGATGCAGTGCTAGAAAGTAACAGTATCTACAGCGAGAAAGCTCAGACTCGCCGACTGTTCTGAATGAATGGTTTGGAATACACAGCTTTCGCATGAGCGAGTTAAAAAATAGCATTCCTACTCACGATCATCTTAAAAAGTACCCCCTCACGCGTGCAAAGACGGGAGTTGAGTTGGCGACCATCGATGTGCACATCTTATATTCATCAGCAGCCACAATCGAGAATTGGTTAAAACTTTATTGAAAAGTGTTAGGTCAAGTTCGGGTCCTGCGAGACAAGAATGTCTGCCAGCTAATAGCTGAAATCGACGATTGCACAGAGGAACGTAAGTAACGTATTCAATAAATAAATACAAATTTCAAAATGATGTATCAGTATATAAAACCAGGATTCAGAGCACAACTGACGCTAATATTGATACCTTATATTTTGCCATATTGTGGAAAACGAAATGAACACAGTGGAGGTAACGCCATTAAATGTGAGATACAACAAAGATTTATGAGGCAATATAAGGAATAATAAAATATGCATATATGATATAATTGATTTGATATGATTTGTGTAAATACATATTTTCAATTGATTTTCAGTCCATCTCAGATTTAGAGGAAAAAACAAAACCTGCAGATATTCAGATAAAATTTGAAAAACATAAAAATGTGGTCACGTACGCAGAATTTGCAATTGCGGGTTATACTTTTAAATGCCAGGACCTTGTATGGAAGCAAGATGGAGCAAAATTTGATTTAGACGAATGTGATTTTTTTTTTTTTTAAACAAGAGACATCTATAAGGTTCATTTAAGGTATAGGGTTATCAATTTTTCGTTTTCAAGTAACGCTTGGACCTTGCATTATGTACGAAATACAATATCATTTAAATGAACGCCTTCAGACCATGCGTACCAAACAATTACTTTGGCCGGACGCAATGGCTTTTCCACAATTACTTCTAGGTTCTCCGAGCTCCATATTCGACAATTTTGCTTATTGAAGTAACCACAGAGTGAGAAATAAGCTTCATTACTGAAGAAAATTTTGTTCTAAACTCTAAACACTAAATACATAACACTTCAGGTGAGAGGTACTTAACAGCTGACAGCCTATAGCCTATTACACGATAAACAAAGGAAAAATATTTATATGTAATTTAGGTATTTACTGTAAGTATTTTAAGTATTACTGTAAGTAAGTAAGTATTTTATTTTAAGTATTTTACTGTAAAAACTATTTTTTACTTTAACTGTTTAGATTTTTTTTCATTTATATTTGTAAAGTGAAAATTGGAACTTTCCTTTACATATTATCGCATTACAACCCAAAACAAAATTTATTAAATAAATGAGACAATTTGTGTACTTTTTCAAATTTTGATTCTATTTATTGAACAATTGCAAAAATTGCTTCGCCAACATCAACTTTTTAGTAATGAAATCAAAATGTAAGTAGCTAAACTTTCTCGAAAATCTTTTCCACAACATTTCTATATTTGGAAAATTGATCAAAATCCTTCCATTCTATTGCTGCATCTGAATGCTCAGTCAAATGGAATTTCAAAAAAAAAAGAACAAAAAACTTACCAAGCATCTAACAAGATGGTCATAAAACAGCTTGGATGCTTCACTGGTAGATTTTTCTCATGGTAATGAGCTCTTTAGATTTGGGCATAAAATTGAGAATGGTGCATTACTGGTGTCTGAATATGCAATGTGGCCATATACACACTTCCAACCATTCATCCATGTGGCTATGGATGGTTGGGCGGATGAAAGAAAGACAAAACTGAGACATCACTTCGTATAGTTCGGCCATAGTTTTACTAGTAAACTAATTCGTATGAGACCAATTACTAGTAAATTTCGTAATACGCCAAAAGTTTGTGGAAGGTAAAATATACACACATATACGAGTATATGCACTATTTTGTTCAATAACTTGTTGATATTTTAAAAATAATTTCATTAAGCCTTTCTCATAGAAGGTCTTGTCCTTAATGACAAAAAACAAGAACACTTTATTTTTACAAACTTCTCTTAAAGCGAATTTTTCAACAGCAAAATTAGTGGCAATCAGTTGGTGCCAGATCCGAATTATAAATTGGATGCATGAGAACCTCCCAATCAAGCTCCCCAACATGTATAAAGAAATTTGACAGAATAAATATAAGCAATTTACATTCTACACTAAACATTGCTTTTCAAAATAAAAATGCAATAATTTGTAAGTGATATTTTGGGTTTGGTTTGGTTTTGCATATAACATAGGTATCCGAACTGAAAGACAAACCTCATAAAGCGTTCTATTCAAGGACAAATATTTACAAGTCATTTACAAAATAAGTGTCATTTAAAAGTCATTATGTGAAGGCAATTTTGTTAAATTTTTCCTGAGTTTTTCTTGGCATTGAACAATGTCAAAGCACAATTTAAATACATCGGCAGGTAAATTTGCAATTAGTCTGTATAATTTTACAACAGGACAATCTCCTTAATGTGTTAAACATGTTTTTATAATTTATACAAATGCAAAAATTTTTGGAATTCCTGCCATCTGCTTATAGTATGGTGCCCACGTCATTACTACAACAAAAAGTCCTGCCTTTATGATGGCACAAGGAAGTGTGTACTTCTTTGCAGCCATCTATAGGTAATTAAAAGGAAATCTAGTCGAACTACCTGCTTGTTTGCTTTCCAAAATGGGAACGTTCTGTAACAGGTAGAAATGAGTACGTGAAGTGATTTTTTCGTGTCACACGGAGTTCATCGTGATTAAATTAAAATTAATCGCGTGAAAGTGCGTAAAGATGATTTAAAAATGAAAAAACCTTGCGTCCGATATTAAAATTCAACACATATTTGTCTTTACTTTAATTTCATAACTCCATAATTATACTTAATACCATGCCAGGTGAGGTATTCTAAAAGGCAAAGTAAAACTGCTTCAATAAATTACGAGAAATTACTTTAGATAGAAATAGAAATAGAAATAGTTAGAAATAGTTAATGAATTAACAAAAATGGCATTTATTTTCAATGGAACTAGTTTATAGCTTATGTATACGGAGCAATTGATATTGAGTTGAAATATTTAAGCTACTACGGAATTATATGTCGGATTAAAATTTTTTTAAATTTCCTCTACCAAGCGGCCAGGCGCAAAGTTTACCTATTAGTTTTGATCCACAAATATGAGGGTATATCCATATTTTCTAATAATCTGGTTCGAAATAAACTGACATACAACTAGTCGAAAAATGGAAAATAGAAAACTTGTCAATGTTCAAATCTCTCGTTATTTTTGAATAATGTCTTTCTAATGAGTCGAGAGCTTCAAAAGGCGGTATTGTCTCTTATAAAATGAGCCGTATACTATTGTACGGCTATCACCTTAATTAATAATGTACAGGGTGGGCCATAAGGGTGTTGGCGGTTTAAATCTTCAATTTCTCGGTAACACGCGGCGCGGGGTGGCGGGGGGATATGTTGTTCGCTGCGCCGCTTCCTGAAAATTTAGTCGCCATGGAGCCGTACACGGGAGTGCAGCGTGCATTTTGTGTCCGAGCGTATTACGAAAACAATAAATCAGTGATTACTGCACGACGTTTGTATCGGCATGAGCACGGTTTACACGATTTAAGTAAAGCTCCAAGCGCCAATGTGATACGAAAATGGATCAGAATGTTCGAAACAACCGGCTCAACAGTACCAATTACGGTTCGTGGTCGCCCAGTTTCTGCAAGATCAGCCGACATTGTGGAGCGTGTTCGTGTTTCAGTTCAGCGATTTGCATTTGAAGGCTTGTAAGATTCAGATAGTCCAAGAATTGAAACCCGATGATGCCAATAACCGACTTAACTTTGTTTTTCCTGGAACACTCATTTCGAAAAGGGGGGATATTGAATGGCCCCCACGTAGCCCCGATCTCTCTCCATGCGATTATTTTCTATGGGGCTACCTCAAATCGGTAGTCTACGAGAATAATCCGACAAATTTAGAGCAGTTGAAGAGGAACATTATTCAGGAAAGTAACAAAATACCGAGAACAACTTTTCAGCGAGTTTTCCAAATTTGCGACTTCGGTTCCAAGAGTGTCAAGCAGCCGAGGGAAGCCATTTGGACAACATTAGTTTTAAGTCTTAAAAATTCCCATGCTTCTACATTTTAAAAATACAAATATATATTTTTTATCTTTTGTAGTTTTTTTTTTTAATTGAATATTTAAAACGCCAACACCCTTATGGCCCACCCTGTACGATCGAAAAAACTCACACATTACAGTAGTAACATGATATCTGCAGCTTTGGTGCCCATAAATTTACATCATCTACTGTTTATGATTTTCCTTTGAAATGTATCCTGTGTCCGCCTCATGACAATAAGAGATAAGGTAATTTACCACCCACACATCGAAAATGACCTATCAGTGCAATATTCAATTATCTGTCTGTAATTCGAGAAGAAATAACTAAATTCCAGAACATGTAAGGAAGAAAATTTGTTGTTTGTATTTATGTGAATTTACATTGTAATCTATACCGTAACAAGATCTAATAATTGCGTCTGTGTGTACTTTTGCCAGGTCTCCATAGCCTGTAAGACTTCCACTAATATCTGTGTTTGTAGCTCCAATAATCTATGCTTCTCTAGTGCCATCTTCACTATAGCGTAATCCAGTGAAAGTTCTCCATCTTGTTCCCCACTTTGGGGCTCTCGTAACTGATCAACCAATTGGACGTATTCCTGCAGGATTAGAAAACGATTTACAGCCGTGTCGCCATTTTCGAGGTTTCCATTCATTCTACGCAAATACTGCGTCATTATCTTAACCTTTGCGGCTATAAAATCGCTGTGGCCAACATAATCTGACAATTCTTTTTTCATTTCGGTCACCGCAATACGAGTCGATTGCAGTTTATCATTTGCACTGGCATTCAGCTTAGCTTGTTGCAACCAAATATCCTCCAATATGGGTGCAGTTGTTGTAAATGCCTTCGACATGCTTTCAGTGTATTCGTTGGATTTTTCGCCTGTGTGAAGAGATGCATTGAGCGATGTTTTCGATAAGTCGATACCAAAGTCGAAGTTAAAACGAAATAACACATTGCTTTCGGCGCCCTACGAATAGCATTAGCAGTGATATATACACAAAGTTTACGAATGGTTACCTTTACGCTTAGGTGCAAAATTAAGAGATATAGTATAAAGTTGCGTTGTGCCGCTTTCATGTTTCGAAATCTATACGCCCTGTTCGACTGAAATGGTCAGATGTCCGTCAATTTAGCAAAAAGTTGATAATCTAAAGAATGAAGTACTCGTATATTGCTTATCAGTACAGCTAGGTTAAGGTCAAGCATAATTTTGTCTATTGACGTAACACAATTCTGAAGATTGTCAAAAATTTGGACTTTTTTTAAGTCAAAAACAAAAACAGCCCAACAACGCATTTAGATTTTAGAGTATTATTCTAATACTATCTAAAAAAAACCAGAAACTTGAAAGTTATGTTTTAACGTTTTGTATTAATCCCTTTGATGAAGTGGAAATACAAATTTAGAGTATTTGAACATTTACGATGCACCCGATAAATAAGTTAATGGGTAGATGTCTTCCTCAGCAATTGAATTCAACATTAGATCTAAGGAATGACACACTAACGCACTGGTTTAGCCAATTTAAACCTATTTGAGAATAAAATTGTAATATTTAATAACAGATCGTGTCATTATCACTATAACTTTTTATGCTAGATTATTGTAGACTTAATCAAATCATTTGCGCTTCCAACAATTGAGCAGCATACGCTTGCCCGTTTGATACGTCCTCGATTTTTGGAACTAGCAGATAATAATAAATAGACACACCGCATACCGTACATAGTTGTGAAAACAGAGTTGAGGGAATCTTAGAATAACACTATAATAATAATAGAATAATACTATAATGGTACTATAATAATTTCAGAAAAAAACCTACCAGTTAGGTACATCATCATCATCGTTTTAATTTCTTGTTTTTATAAAGTGGAAACGCAAGGAACAAATTTAGATGCATTGTTATTTTTAATCCTCACTAATGATTTGCAATCCTGGCGATGAAGAGCGTGAATGATGACCTTCTGTTTACCTTCTAATGCCTTTCATAGGATCAGGTAGGCTTCTCAGCTGCATGACATCTTCATTTTCATTAAGCATTAGAACTAATTTTGAAAATACGGTCTGACATTCATTAGCAAAATAATTCATAAATTTTTTCTAGGAAGGAAGAAGTTCTATCGCAACTAATCCCTTTATTGTTAGTTCCCTAGCTAATGACATTTAAATTAGTATCTCATTTGTAACGTGCCGGCAAAGTGATAACTGATTATGGCAAATCATTCAGGTACTGCAGTACCACCACCACTGCAGTGGTGAAGTTGGTATTTTTCTGTCTGGATAGAGTTATTACTATTTTGATACCTGTTTTGTATAAGTTAAGAATTATGATAATTTAAAGAGTTTAAACATTGCAATAATGGAAGAGATTATGAAGTAATTTTCGTTTTCGTTTTAGGACGATTTAGAAATCGTTGATTTGAGTATGAATCCATTTTTGGTGTTTTTCTCTTCGTGTAGTACATCAGAATTTTATCCTTAGTATTTTTGCTGTTGATTTGGAGATAGTGGCAATTTTATTCCATGTAATGTTAATAGAAGCTATGAAATGCATTTTATTGATACATTACTTAGCTTAGATTTACATCAAGTGAGTTCTGTGTTTAATCAGCTTAATAAAATGCTTGATTTAGTTTTTATTAGTTCCAATTTAAAGTCTACGGTTGAGGAATGCATTTTTTCAGTATGTCCGAGAAATGTACACCATTCCGCTTTGCAGATTACAATCGAATTTTATGATTATTTAAATATTGGCTCCAATTACGGTCGTCAATGTGATTATAATTCGGCTAATTTTGATGTAATTAATTCATCAATATCCAATGTAGATTGGACTAATGTTTTAGAAAATAATATTGTTGCAATTTGCTATGAAGAATTTTTAAAGAAAATCTCCGCTATATTAAAAAGAAATGTTTTGCTTTCTATAATAAAGATCCATAGACTTCCATGGTATACTAGAGGTTTAAAAAAGCTAAAGAATTTAAGAAATAAACACTACTTGAGATTTAAAGCGAGTAATAGTTCAAACGATAAAGCTTTATATGAACATTTCATGCGTGAATTTAATTTTCTAGATAAATTTTTGTACAGTCAGTATATTATGAATTATGGAGATTCTATAAAGTCGAATCTAAAGTGCTTTTGGACTTTTATTAAATCAAAAAGTAATAATTCCACAATTCCAATTTCAATGGCTTATAATAATTCTGTCTCCAAATCTTTAGATGAGTCAGTTAATATGTTTAAAGAATTTTTCCAGTCGAATTTTTCGAATAATTGCTTTTCTTTTGATGAAACAATTTTTGATAATATTGTTTCTGTCATAGATATATCAGATCTATATATTTCTGATGATGATATCTGTACTGGGATATCTAATATTTCCATCTCATATAAAACTGATGCAGATGGTTTATCCTCCTTTTTATTGAAACAATGTTGCTCATCCTTGCTACTGCCACTTAGAATAATTTTATCCAAATCTATTAGATCGGGCTATTTTATCCAAAGATGGAAAAATACCAGGGTCTTTCCGGTTCATAAATCTGGTCATAAAAGTGAGATTATTAACTATAGACCTATATCAAAGCTTTCAAATATTGCTAAACTTCTTGAGTATATTGTTTATGAGAAACTTTTCTTTTCGTTTAAACGGTATATTATCCCCGCTCAACATGGCTTTATTACTGGTAGGTCAACTACTACTAATTTAGCTGTTTTTACTCGGAAATGTATTGATAATTTTGAAAATGGTTATTAAACTGATACGGTCTATGCTGATTTTTCTAAAGCTTTTGATAAAGTTCCACATGAATTATTGATTTTTAAGTTAAAAAAAATTGGCATCAGATGTACAATTCTTAATTGGTTTCATTCTTATTTAATGGATAGGCAATGTTCAGTATGTATAGATGGAATTTACTGAGCCTCTTATGTTCCAAGTTCTGGTGTCCCTCAAGGAAGTATTTTGGGTCCACTACTTTGTAATATTTTCGTTAATGACATTTCGTTCTGTTTCCTTCATAGTACATATATTTTATATGCGGATGATCTTAAGATATTTAGAGCTATTGCATCAATTTATGATATTAATCTGTTGCAGGAAGATGTAAACAGAGTTGTGACTTGGTCAATAATTAATGGTTTACCTCTTAATTTTTCTAAGTGTAAGCAAATGACTTTTCACAGATGCCGAAATATTCTTATTTCGACTTATCACATGCTTAATCATGAATTAGAAAATATATATAAAATTAAAGATTTAGGCATTGTATTTGATTCAAAATTAACATTCGTACCTCATGTGAATTACCTATACATTGTTCCCAAAGCATATTCTTCATTGTATTTCATTCGTAGAAATTCTACACAATTTACTGATCCGTACATTAAAAAGATTTTATATACATCGTTTGTACGATCAAAATGAGAATATGCTTCATTAATTTGGAGTCCAACAACTACAATTTATATTAATCGCATTGAAAGAATTCAAAAAATATTTATGAAGTTTGTTTTAAATTGTTTTCGGTTCTCAACTCCAATCCCATCTTATTCCAGCAGATGTCTTCTTTTATCTTTAAAATTATTAAGCTCAAGAAGAGATATTTGTTCAATAATGTTTCTTCATGGCATAATTTCTGGATTTGTTGATTGTCCGAATTTATTATCTTTAATTCCATTTAATGTTCCTCCACGCTTATTGCGTTATTACTATCCGTTCCATATTGATATTCACTCTACTAACTATGCTTGCAATGAACCTCTTCGTAGATCTATGAGACTTTATAACTCGATATGTAATTCAATTGATTATACTCTATCTCGAGATAAGTTCAAAAACATTTTATTCAGTTTAAGTATTTAAATCGTATTTATTAATGTACTATTGCTAGTCTGTAAGGAAACTTAAATATCCATAGACTAAATAAATGAAATGAAATGAAATGAAATGAGATATTCAAATATTGAATTCAAATACAATCGCTGAGCGACTTAACAGTAATCCAAGACATTGATATTGGTAATATTTGTGACAAGGCTTCTAACAATAAAATTTCAATCAATGTATCGTATTTCAACCTAATGTATCGTATTTTAAAATGGTTTCGATATTCTAATACGTTGAACATGATCATTAACAGCAAGAATGTAGCGCTATCTCTCGGGTTCGGTTTGACTCTGAATTTAAGCTCAAAATAATATTTCAATTTAGCACTTGCTATTTTAACGCCTCAAATCATATACATGAATAGAATTAGTTCTTGCTTTCACATAATCCTAATATATGTTTAGGATAACCGGATCCGACTAAGTTATACTGCTTATGCACAACAATATCTGGAATATTCTTTTTTACCACTTTATTCTGTTGCCGCGCCTCAATTGTGTCGGCCGTTAAATAATTTTATCTTTCGAATACTAAGAAATTCGGAGTCATGCACAGAGCAGTTAAACAGAAACGTTCTAAATTATACCGGCTACTTTATACAATTTTGCTAGTCTACTGGAGGCGTGAGCTGCATAGTTACTATTAAAAATCCTTATATAAAGCAGAACGTAGATTGAACTGTCAATAACAGGGCTGTAAAGGCTTGCTTTGTTGAAAAAATTAAAGTTTGTCAAGTTTTTATTTCAAAAGTAACGGTCTCATTTTACTTTAGTTACGCCCCCTGTATGCGGATATTGTTCATTCTTGATTGTTTATTTATCAAAGAATTGACATTTAATCTTATTTATTTGTTTTTTGGTATTAATTAAAATCTGGAAAGGAAATGTTATTCTACGGCGTGCACAAGGTTTCATGTTTCGCAATGTCGATTAGCTCAGCATTTTCTCGTTTCATCTATACAACAAAAGTTCATTTCTGTAAAATTAAAAAAAAAAAAAAAAATGAATTGTTTTTTTTTTGCGTCAAAGGTGCAAAGCGGTCACGTTTTGGAAGTCCTAAGAACCAGTGATAAATATAATTTACTCTGTTTATTATTAACTTCCAAATGCGTGTCGATATTCGTCATCAGTTTGGTAATTGTTGGAAGAGGACGCAATTTTCCTGATCCATCGGTTCCAACCATTTCATACGAAACCTGCCAGTTTCCGGCATAGCCTCCAAAAGGGAGAAACGCCCCATATACTGCAATAAAGGAGCTTCCTAGCTTTCTCAAGATTTGAGAGCCAATACAAGAAATTCATCGAATATAAGAGAAATAACGAAAACTGAACTTATTCTTGCCTATTTCGAACCATTCAAATCAGTTTTATTGTTACTGTCAGTGGGAAAGCAAGTCATATTCATAATTATGTTGGCAGACTGCCAGCCGAACTGTCGTGGGTTTCTTTTTGTGTTCGCAATCCCAGACTTAGTTCATTGTCCAAAACAAAGCTCAAAATTGGTGGCAGACAAGTGTCCAGAAATAGCCTAACAAACCCAGAAGTTGCCAACGATCTCGAAGCTCTACCATCAGGCCAGTTCTAAAAAGACGGAAAACAATTCCAAGTTCGCGAAAGTATATTCCCTTATATATGTATATATATGTATATACGAGGTGTGATCAAAAAATAACCGTTATTTTCAATTTTTTCAAAAAGTATTTATTCATCAATAACTATCTTGTCCAATTCAAAGCAATCCCCCTTAGATATAATACACTTATGCCAGCGTTTTTTTTTTCAATCCTCAAAACACTTCTGAAACGCGCTTTTTGGTATCGCCAACATCTCCTGTTTCGATTTTTCTTTTATCTCCTCAAATGTCGCAAAACGCCGTCCTTTCATGGGTCTCTTCAATCTGGGGAACAGGAAAAAGTCGCAGGGGGGTCGCAAATCTGTTGAATACGGTGGCTGAGGCATGATAACGGTGTTGTTTTTAGCCAAAAACTCACGCACAAGCATCGATGTGTGAGCTGGTGCGTTATCATGGTGCAAAATCCATGATTGGGTTTTCCACAATTCTGTGCGTTTCTGACGAATTGCTTTGCTTTAATGACCGCACGACCTTGTGGCAAGAATTCATGATGCACCACGTCATTGCAATCGAAGAAAACAGTGAGCAAAACCTTCACACTTGACCGAACTTGACGTGCTTTTTGCGGTCTTGACTCTTCTGGACGCTTCCATTGGGATGATTGGGCTTTGGTTTCAATGTCATAGCTATACACCCATGATTCGTCATCAGTTATGACCTTTTTGAGGAAATATGGATCGCCGTTGACGACGTTCAACAGCTCCTGAGCGATGTCCATGCGACATTATTTTTACTCAAAATTTAGCAATTTTGGAACAATCTTCGCTGGCGCACGTTTCATGCCTAAAACACCCGTAAAAAAGCCGAACTATATGCCAACATCATCAGCAACCTCTCTAATAGTGATTCGACGATTATCCAAAATCATTTTCTTCACTGCTTTAATGTTTTTATCGGTTGTTGACGTGCTCGGGCGACCAGGACGAGCATCGTCATTGACATCTTCTCGGCCTTCCTTAAACCGGTTATACCACAATTGAACTTGTGTTCTGCTCATAGTAGACTCGCCAAACGCCACAGTCAACATTTCAAATGTCCTTGCACATTTAATTTCATTTTTTACACAAAACTTAATACAGTTTTTTTTGATCCATTTTTTCGAATAGTAAAAAATCGAAGAGCACACCAAAACACGACTAACCTTTTTATCTGTAAGAAACAAACTGGCAATCCAAAATGGCTGATATTGTCAACATATATGTATGTATAACAGACATGTGTATCAACATAACATAAAAAATGCGAAAATCGAACACACGTAACTCAGGAAATTTGAAAATAACGGTTATTTTTTGATCACACCTCGTATGTTATTTTTTTTCTATACATTTCTTAATTTCTAAGTTACTGAAATCCCGTTCTTGAAAAGGTTGCACCCTATATTACGCACAAATTAACAAACAAAACATCATCAAACAAATATGTGTCATAACTTATTTTACACATATCAGAATCGTGGTTATTGGCAACGAATAATTAAAAAATCTTCTTATCAATTTAATTTTTTTTCTATGCAACATTAGATTTATTTTAATTTTATATTCATTACTATATTTCTATTTCTTTTTTTTTTGTTGATTTCAACCCTAGCTAAATTTTTTTTGCTATTAAATTCACAATGAAAAAAAAAAAAAAAAATAATGGAATCAGTGTATAAAATATGACATGAAGTTTCACAATCTTAGGTTACATTTACGTTTAGTTTGTAGACTAAAGAAAACTGAAATTTATTCTAATAAATCTAACATGAATTGAGTTTAAAGCCGAAAGCATTCTGTTTGGTTTCGTGAACTCTTGGTTATATTAGCTTGGAAAATTGTATTGGTATTATAATTTGAGTATCACTGGATTTTCTAAAATTTTGTAATCATGGTTGGGTGGGCTTGTTGAACACATTTACACCTCGTTGCTCAACTCCCTTATATAGATCCCTCCTTACTTCTTCTCTTTTGCCTTTCGCTATTTTTTTCAAAACCTCTTGTATCTTTATGTTATAACTTAACTATCTTTTCTATTTTAAATTCAATCTTTTCTGTTGCCGTGTATCTATTCTGTAAATCTTCCTGCTTTCCATTGCTTAACATCGAAATGTTACATTAAATAACAGCTGCACGCAAAACTTTATATTTATGAAGTAGCTCCGTGGCAACAGCAACTTAAAAGTTTCGAACCCCTCCTACGACGAGTAATAAGGCCGGAAGTAATACGTGTACAGGCTCTTAAGTTTCTAAATTACAACAGTCACTATCATGCAGTTATACGCCGTGAGTCATTTCGCTCAAACGTTTCCGGTTGTAATCCGGTTCAGCCGATAACTTAGTATTATTGAAATCTTATGAACTTCATAACATATCTCATATACGTCAGTAGCTTATAAATAATAAATTAAATTAAATTGCTTACAAATTACATATATTTATCTCTTATGGACATGGCCATTGAAAATGGTTGTTTCTAAGGGCTGTGGAAAAGCACGTTTGTGAAGCGAATTCGTTCCTTCACATGATCGTAAAAAAATATTTTCGACATTATAAAACAGAAATGAAACATTGTTTTTAGGAAATTCATGGTTTGGAAATCGGAAATCCATAGTTAGAGAAAATATTGTGGCTAAATGTTCCAATTTTCTTCTGCACTACACTTTCTTTTCAAAATGATTATCTGGGAATAAATTATATTTTTCTATCCAGCTTTGTCTTTTGTATTTTCTCAGGTTACCGTAGAACCTCTAACATAAAGGTATCTTCCCGAATTCAGAATGATCTAAACGTGACGTAAGATATTATAATTTGTAGGGTACTCTAACTTTGTAGGGCACTTTTTATATTTTGTCTCCTACTTCGATTGAGATTTAGGTTATGAATACAAACAACAGAATAAAAGTACCATCAAATTTTCTTGTTTTTTTTTTAACAAAAGTTTTTTTTTATTAAATTTTGTTCAAATTTGTTTGGTTTTTAATGGTGATATAGGAAAGCATTGTTGTTAAACAGATTTTAAATGCGCTTAGTGTGAGTAATTAATATGGGATTCCAGAATTCTTTTGTTTTTTAATATGAGTTTGTGATTTAAGATGAAGAAAGTAGAAGTAAAGGTGAATTAAATTACATAAAATAGTAGTTGAAAGTAAAATATATGAAAAGAAATATATGGTTTACATGGGTCTACCCATGCCACGACCCATTGGTGCACCAGCCATGGGTGCAGGACCGGAATTTGGACTCTTAATGGTCTCATCGACCGAAAGAATCATGCAGGCAGCTTCGGCCGCGGCTGTCAAAGCGTTGATTTTAATGATTGAAGGTTCCCACACACATTCCTGGAAGTTATCGGCAATATCCTCTTTAGTAATATCAACACCATACCACTTGCCGCCTAAAAAGTAACAAGAAAATGATCAATTTATTGTTGTCCTTCCATTTTATTATGAAGAATATTATGATTTATTATCCGCTAAATTTCAGCACCAAATGGAATACTTTTACAAATTTCATGACTTGAATACATACATATACATATACATACATATGTACATATATACCACACCACACTACAACAAAAGCGTAAACAAACAAATACAATGACGTGCAAAATGCTATTTTTTCATTTAATTTGTTTTTGGTCATAAAAAACGACAACAATTTTTAATCTAAGAGTTCGTCTAAAAAATAAACAAATAAATAATTAAGTTTATATTTATACTTGTGAATGACAGAGTGAAACTGGAAAACACAGATAACAATAAGCAGTGACGATCAACATTGTGTCGCATAGAAGAAGAAAACGTGCGTAATCATATTGTGCACAACTACTGCCAAGAAATATTAATAATAGACAATTGGCTAAGCTGAGTCTACGCCAATAAATAAAATAGCAAAAAAGTAAATAACAAGTAGTACGTACTTAGTACAAATAAACGTAACTCTGAAAGTTATGCGACCGATTCAATAACAACGTTGACGAAACTTAATTGTTATTTGGCTAAGAGAACTTTCTCGGTCACTCGGTAATTTTTAAGAAAAAGAACTAAAACAGCTCAATTATAGGCAAAACAAACAATGTATGCAGTTTATTTTCAATACAGCCTCTATATTAGTCAAATATTCCCGCTCAAGGGTTTGTGCACCATGCAAAATATTGTCAACTCATAAAAGGATCCTCATATTTTCATTTCCTATAGGCCTCAATTGTTTACAGTTTTAGCTACCGTTAAACTATAGTTTGACAAACATTATTTCAATTTTGCCAGCCACTGTACCTACATGCTTATCGTGTATATATGGAAGCTAAAAGCAGTGTGCGTACGTGACTGACAAGAAATAAACTTGTTTCTTCAGCGAAACGAAGAAAAAAAGAAAAAACATTTAATTTTTTAAATAGTGTTAAGTGGAGACTTCTGAAGGCAAACTATGTATTATAATTGCAGACACCCCGCATACAATACATGCAAATATGCGATATTTGTACTCAATTATCCCCTCCCAACTGAAAAGAACAAATCATTCGAATGTACATAGAAATATCCATTCATTGAAATAATAAACATATTCGTACCTATCAATTCTATGAGCAATAACTTTTTCTTAAATTAAGGAAATGCTCACAATTTTGTATGCGTTGGACCACCCTAAATATAAAATTAACATTCGGCAGAGATTAACTAATTGGTTAATAAACATTCAAAATCATATCATATAATTGGCGTCAATACTGAAACCATATAGCCCATATCTATGTAAAACTTAATAGGTAGAAATTTCCGTACGTAAAAATAAGTAGAGCAATGACAAAATCGTTGTTTCTTAAAACCAAAATCGACATGAATCTTAAGTGGTTTGAGCTTTTTTCTCCACACGCTGTCGCACTTGTGCATACAGCTTTTGTAACTTGCATATTAGAATGAAACATCTATCTATAGTAAAGCTTTAATTAATTAACAAATTATCTAATTTAAGGCATATATCCATGCGGACAATGATTTACAACAGTTACATTAGACGGTGCAGGTCCACTTAAACTGAAGAATTATGAACAAATGTTACATTATTATTTCAATTCATTAATTTCTAAGTGGTTCTTTTCAGTCTTTTTAGGACTAGTACAAAAAAGCTCTTTAAAAACTTTTATTTGTATTATTTCCAGATACTGTTTTCTTAGATTTACTGCCTGCATCCACAAAATTTTCAAAATGCCATACGTAGAAGTCATCTAATATACGAGTATTATTTCTAATATCGTCTAACATTAGAATCGTTTCCTTTTTACTCGTAGACAAGTAACTCTATATACAATTTCAAATTTCATACTTGTAAAATTTCTTAACTTTGTAAGTTTAGAACTAATTTTCTAAGTTTAAAAGTTGTAAGTGTCTGATGTAGTTTGAAAATACACTGCTGGGAACCATTAATAAGCTATGGTATACCTAAGTAGATTCTACACATATATAATTGAAGAGATTTTACATAAATACGCATTATAAAACCGGCAGATCTAGCTACATTTGAAATAAATTATATTTGAAACACAAAATAAAAAAGTATAGCTTGGCGTTTCTTGTTATTTTAATATTTGGTTCCTTATACAAATTAATGTAAAGGGGCCACCATACATTATTGGTAAAATAAAGTGATCAACTTACCTTGAGCATGTTTTTGTCTAAGCTTATTTAAAATGTTGGTGGCATCAAAGCCAGCATTATCGCAGAGTTGGCGTGGGATCACTTCCAAACCTTTTGCAATGGCGGCAATAAGCAATTGTTCTTTGCCAGCGATAGTGCGCGAATAATCTCTAAGAACTCTCGATAATTCCATTTCGATAGCACCTCCACCTGAAAATAAGTTGAAAATTAAGGGTAATTTACTGTCTGCTGTAGTGTTTGCCTAACATTACGGTAACTATGAACTGTATTCTTTTGGTTCGTAATTCGGTTTAACGATCACTTTTCTAATATCTAATATATTTTGCTAATATAATTTAATTTATGATTTGAAACATAGTTTTGGCAGCTGGGTTGAGAACTGTTTTGGAGTATGTTGAAATACCTTCATCTTCCCTTTTTACTGTGCCTTCTTAAGCATAATGGCGATCGGAAGGCTCTGTGAATCTACAGAACAATCTCCAACTATTGAGTTCCATTTTTTCAAGTATCAACGAAATTCAATTACATACGAAAGGAAGTGTGTAATTTTTATACGGCATCCCCAAAAAGATAACCCCAGATTTATGCTGGCAGCCGTCAAGACAACGTAAACTCTGTCCAGCATTTAAACGCGGTAATCATTCATAATTTAAAAAAAGGAGAAAAAAGAAAAAGAAAAAAAAAAAAACAATAAAGACGACCTTGTTTAAATGCAACAAACGTTTCTGTCGCAGTATTGAAGCAACAACAAAAACATTAAACTATATATTTGTATGCACATATTGCACCATCCATCCCCCGAGTCGAAGTCGCATATCCACTCTACCCACTGCAACAATTGCGGGGTCAATAAACCTCTCATGGGTACACAATAACAAAGTTGAATAGAATAAAAAAAAGAAAATGAATGGGCGAAGCACATCACCAGGTACATCGACACACGAGAATCTTGTTAGAAGCATGATTAATTATACAAATGGAAATTGAAAAGAAGCCCCCTGTAAAGTTACTGCTCTCTCTGACAAAGTGTAAAAGCAAAAGTTATAGTAGGTGTTGGAAAGATTACGATAAAAGTCTGCCAAGAAGCTGCATCGTCATTGGCAATCGAACTCAACCCAACCTCATTCAAAATATATTACTTGGCGGCTAATATTATATGAATATTATATAACCAACAGATTATCTGTGAGACTTTTTGAACATTTTTTCGAGTTTATGAAATAAACAATGAATCTCAACCAAGGGAAGGTCTATGTGAAGCGTCAGTTAAATGCATAGCAAATGTATGCCAAAGAATTTGATGCCAAAATTACTGTTACGGGAGAACTTTCTACTTTAAAATTGAAATTATAAACTAACCATTTAGAATCCGGGTGCTACAAAAAGGCAAAACAATGAATTTTCATACAGCATTGCAGAAATTGTAAGATCCTAATTGGGTAACATATTATAGATTCCCTTGCCTTATGTTCATCTAGATTTATACGCCACATTCACAAACGTAAATACCTGAAACTATTATTCTAAGATCTTAATTGCCTACGCAAACAAATATGTATTTTTCATTTAGAAATCAGCAGATTTTGTCGCGTTTTTTTTCACATCATGAATTTCGGCAAAAAATGCCTGCATAAGAACTTATCATATAAATACATAAGTACTTATTATATAAGTACATAAGTACTTATTTCTCATAATCTGGCAACACTCATATATGGTACTAGCACACACGCATATACATTTTATCGTTTTGTACGTACATTTCACATTGAATTCATACATTCACAGCTCTGCCCTCACGAAAGTTGTTTTGACTTAAAGCAGACTTATTTGTATACTAATGTAATTCTCATTTGTGTTGTGTTTGCTTTCATATAAGTGAATCGAATTTAGTGTGGTTCGGTCTTCCTTGTCATGGGGAGCATAATACTCAATGAACGTTTAGTGAGAGTGTTGATGCTGATACCATAATATTTTTTATCCCCGTTCGTTTAACGACGAACGGAATTTTTGGAATAACCCTCTTACTTTACAGAGGGTTTTATTGAATAAATCAATATTGTAAGGTTGATTACTTGAATTGTTGATTTAAATCAATTTTGAGTAGAATTTGATAGCTAAAATAAGGGGGGGAAAAAAAAAGAGAAGTTGTCAACGATTTATCATAATAATCTATTGTTCTTTTTACTAACGTGATTTCCCGCCACACTTTTATTAATAGAATTTGATATTTCCGGCAGTGCGTATGTTGCGGTGATGGGGAGATTTGATCACATCTGTAATGCTTCCAGTTTCGTCAAATTTCTTTATAACAATTGATTACACAGTAGGTCGATTACGACGAACACAATCACCCCCCAATGCATGAAAAGTGCCCACGTTTGAATCGCTACTTTTGTAGTAGGTTGCAACTATTTTTACGTGTTCTTCGGTTGTTAAACGATCCATATTCGTAAATGTCAAACCTTTCACTAAATAAAATAAATAACACTTCAGATGGCAGGAATTTAACAGCTGGCAACCTTGTGTGACCGGCGGTTTCGAAACTACTAAATGGATAAATAAAATAATACCTCTTTGAGCTATAGAAAAAATAAAAAACAACTAGTTCTTTGAACTAATGAAATATTAAATAGTTCATCAGTCACTAAAAAAATAGGTAGCGATTTTTGGCTTCGGCTTTTGGTTAACTCAAGTCATGTATTACAGCGTATAAAGTGTATGTATTACAGCGTGATAAAGTTTTCATTATTTGCGACGACCAGCAAACAACTTCCTCCAAATGGATTGATACCGTAATATTACTATTAGTTCTAGTCAAGATCTAGGTTCTTGGGTCCCAATACACTATTTCTAATTTATCTAGCATACAACTATTATAGTTCTAAATGAATTGATATACAACCAGCTCAGAAGCGATTGAAAGGAAGCTTTTTTCGTAAACATTCGTTATTACAATGCCAAAAGTGACATGGACAGAAACTAGATTTATTGTACAAAAGTTTCAACCCCAAACTAATTTCGAACTAGGATTTTTCATACTGGTTATGTGCAAATAACATCACAAATATTAAGGCCACATACAAATATTAAGAGCATCTCATGCTGTCGCGCTTTGTTGATGGTACAGGGTTGTATAGTATAAAGTTATTTCGGAAGATAACAGAATGTAGTTAATTTCCGCCAGACATATTTTTTGTAATTTGTAAAATTTTTCGATATTAAATAATATATAACAAACAGTTGCCAACTGCTGCCGCTTAGTTATTCAATCTCTAGTTTCAAGATGTAACATTCCATTGCTCCGCTTACTGTAATTTTTGCAATAGATAATATTGCAATTGACGTAAGCATTTTCGTATAATATAATATAAAACAAAAAGGGATAAGGCATCTGCCAGACCTCTTTTTAAAGTGCAACGTACCACTATGTTTATAACTATGAAGCTCCAAGTTACTGATTGCTTTGCACTTCTGCTGTAGAATGACGTTGGGGCAAACAAAGGCAACGATAACGATTATTAAAATAGCACTTACATTTAGTACATTGTAAAATGAATGTGCATGAAGAAACTCTAAAAAACCCATTGAAATGATGGAAACTTTCAATATACAAATACTTAATAATTTCCCATCCGTTATTCGTTTTAAAGATGACTTAAAATATTAGCCCGCTATTATTGAAACTAATAATATTATTTGACGATTTCAAATATGTTGAATGATTCTAGTGGAGTAAACTTGTCGGTACAAAGAAAGTACAAGAAAACATGATTCATGTTGAAGTAAGTTTATAAATGCATACATTTTTTTTAGCTCAATGCAATGCATAAGCTTAAAGTACCAGTTTTATTAACAATTTATTTCATTTCTCTGAAGTGAGGCCCAGCAGTTACAAACTTTTGCACCGAACGAGGATGCAATTTTTAAATTGCATTTGCTAAAATTTGTACTAGTCTTCAGAGCTGCTACAAATTCCGACAGAAGAGACTAAAATAATAACATTTGTGTATTGTGCTTCGTATATGTTTTTTGCATTGTTAAGTTTCGTTCGAATAAAATTGCTTTCCAATATAACAAAAGCAAAATAAACATGTACGCTACGGTAGTAAATAAGGCAATCAAACCCGAATCTGAAAACCGTCAAACAGCACTTTTTGCCGAAACCAAATCTGTTTTCGACATCTTTAGGTAACACAATACGAATTATCACAGACACGCATTACAACTCCGAAATGCAGAAATTTTAGATTGCGATGACGCTAAAAGTTTGGACACAGTAAAGATTGAATATAGTAAAGTTTTCCCAACAATGTTTTTTTGTTTTCATCTAATTTATTTTTATTCAATTGCAATTAAAAAATTTTTAAAATTTAACTAACTTAGTAATTGAGGTACTATGCAAGTAATGACCTGGGAAAAAATAATGTTAGTGATATTTATTTCCCCGGATTGGATACTATCTGGCGTCTTTATCAAAGAAAAAAAAAAATAGTTCACAAGGATGATGATGAATATCACTGAAATTCGCAAGAAGCCTCTTTCGGTGTTTTTGGAAGAAGAAACATTTTTTAATGTGTTTGAAAGTTTGTTAAACTGCCTGACTGTTGTTATTTCAAAATATTTGTTCATATAATTTTTTTACGTTATGAATAATCAATTGATTAGTGTGAATTGAACGAGTGGAGGAAACAATTGTAACGACATCATGACATCTTCGCTGACTACGTCCAGTAGCAACACATGGAATTTGAAACATTTGATATTTATTTATGTCCACCCTTAAATATTAAGCAAAATGTAATGATGCAAAGTTCACCCCCTTCGCTCTAATGTATGGTCTAGAAAAGTACAGAATGATTTAACGGTTCCGTTCATAAGTCCCTATTAATAATTATAAATTAATGATTAAGATCTCAAACCGTTCCCCAAGTGTGCGACCTAGAATACTAAAAGATAATTCCAAAGGTTTTGACACAAAATCATTAAGTCTTCTCCAGATGCATGCACTAAATATAAAATATTTTTTTATGATGGAAATACAAATTTACTTATACAAAACTAAAATGTTGGAAACAAATGTAGATCATCTATTAATTATTAATTGTTATCTCGAATGTAAGTTTAAGTATTTTACTATGCTGTAAAACGAATACGTCAACATCATATAGATGGCATCCGCTTAAAGGTTTCACCGGCAACGGAAAATGTCTCTTGCCAGATGGTCCCCAAGCTCATTACACATTCCGAATATCACTAGTGTTATAATATTCGTTTAAGACGAACAGATATAGAATTCACAAAATATACAACATTTCTCTTTTATTTTCTGCTTTTTTTTGCTAAATTGCGAACAAATATGAATTATTTTGCATAAACGTACATAGCTGAAATATTAATGTTCAAATAAGAAAAACTTTAATATTTTAGAATGTCGATTTATTAAAGTTTTTACAACTCGCGAATAAATTAAATACTGAGCTATATAACATTAAAAAGACTTCAAAGAGCGCGTGTGTATAAATAGACTTGGTACGCTTACTAGGAAAGACGGAAAAGATGATAGAAGGCAGACTTCTGTTTATCGTTTTTTTTTTTTTTTTTTTTTTTGTTTTCTCAAAGCATAGTCTTTAAGTTCTTCACGATCCATATTGAAATAGGAGGATTCGGGTTAGATTTATATATGTAAATTTATGCTATTGTTTTTTATAATTCATATTACATTAAATTTAGTTATATTTATTTTAAATTTAGTTTGAGATTTGGATACTTTACCTGAGTGGAAATTTAAAAATACACATTATAAATGCTAAACCGGCATCATAAAATACAGCACAATTGCTGACTGGAATTGCCAGATTTATAAACTTGTTAGATAACAAATATACTATTTTATGAGTTCTTGTTCTCGTTATAAGTTTTAAAAAAACACAAGCTCACAAATAATAAAATTAAAAATGTTCGGGTAAAAGACTTCTCAAATTGATGTAAGATTTCGTCTTGATGTTTGCAGATAATTTCTAAAAGAATTGGGCTTAGTACATATTCATATTTATATTACCAACAATTAAACCACTGAGAAATTTATAATAGCATTAACTAAGAAAATACATTAAAATTCTTTCATAGAAATATAAAAGAGAAATGGAAAGTAGGACATCGTTTCAGAAATAGGTTTATTGATATGGAAGTTGGCATTATGGAAGTTACTGAAAGTATCTTAACGACAAATCTTTTGTCAGCCTTATCAACAAAATACAAAGAAAAAATGTGGTATAACCACCGTCCCAAAATATTTCTAAGAATATGAAAAAGAATTCCTACTCCATCAGACTCTGGATTAAATATGATGTACAGCATCGAATCAGCCCTTGCTTTGCTTTTTCTTGATTTGGAGTCATCAAAAGAAGAATATATAATATCGTGCAAGTCGTTTGCTAGTTAAAGTAAAGCTTCAACATATGACGAATCACACTGCCCAGCAAACTCTTTAGCCCGGCTCTTTATAAAACATAGTACCCACACCAATATGTTTTATTGACCACGTTTGTAATGTGTTCATTAAAACTAAGTTTCCTATCCACCAAAATAGCGATGTCGATAAAAGAATTATCCAAACTTAAATCAGCATTACCCAAAGTAAAACCTGATAGGCTCATGCATTTGACATAATCCCCAACCACAAATCTACCTAGATCCTTCCGCAATCCACTGGCTTCATGTGGACAACCATAGCTAAAAAATATCTTAACTTCATATACAACTCTCAGAGAATAGTAGTCGGTGAGCCAT
This sequence comes from Philornis downsi, assembly GCA_019455685.1. Classification (NCBI taxonomy): domain Eukaryota; kingdom Metazoa; phylum Arthropoda; class Insecta; order Diptera; family Muscidae; genus Philornis; species Philornis downsi. The sequence continues at coordinate 56,505 of JAHXMU010000053.1, read as the reverse complement.
TAATGAATACTAAGAATAAAATAGGTCCCAGTGGGCTGCCCTGTGGTAGACCTGACAAAACAGAAATCGAAAGTACATCGCCAAAAGACACGCAGATTGTGTATGTACATACAAAACCTCTACGTAAAGGTAAAAACTGTACAGAAATAAACACCATTTTCAAGTCTGTTGCAAAATGCAGTGAAAAGCATCGCTTATTTTAATCAGGACAATTTGCCTTACTAATAACACGTGTTTTTATCTAGTTAGAATATGTGGCGCGATTTTTAAATAAAAACTGCAGAACTGGTATATCAAGCTTTCTTCCCCCTTAGTTTTAATATTTCAAAGTTAAAACAGAAACTACTTACCAGCGACAACAGAATCATGTTTGATTGTACGGCGAACAATCATGATAGCGTCATGTAAGGAACGTTCAGTCTCCTCTAGGAATTGTTCGGCACCACCACGCAGGATCAATGTGCATGTCCTGGCATTGGGACAACCTTGAAAAGACAAACAACAATGTTACTTAGCAGTCAATAGGGTATATTAAGTTGCTGCAAACTTACCTTGGAAAATATTGAAACGTTCGCCACCAATTTGGCGCTCTTCGAAGAAATCACATTTTCCCAAGACGGTTGGATTGATATCGTTAGCTGTGGTCATCACTGCACCGCCACAAGCTTTCATGGTACGCTTGAGATCTTCTTCTGGCACACGTCCAGCACAGAACATGTCGCGATCGGCAAAGTATTGTGTGGCTACGTCACCAATTGGCAACTTCGAGAGAACAACGTTGGCTCCGGACTCATGAATCTTAGCCAATTTATTATAGAGTATTTGCCATTCGGCATCGACTACCTTTTGGTATTCCTTCACATTGTCGACACGAATTTCAGCATTGTCACGTTCTGCCTTCAGTTCAAGTTCTATATTCAACAGCGCAATTTTGCATTCCTTGTAGCTCTTAGGAGCCATCTCGAAACCAGCGTAGGAAAAAGTCTTCTTAAAGGCAACGCCAGAAACCAATTGTGATTCCTCCAAAGAGCCACCACTGACTTTCTTAATGCCAATCATGTTCAATGGCAACAATTCGTCCAAGGCGAGAACAGCATCGACTACCATTTTAGAGAAGAAATCTTTCTGTTGATGGATCAATTTGGAGGACATGGCTGTGGCGGCACATTTCTCTAACAGAGAGCGCTGCTGCTCCTTGGATTGTTTCTCAATGCGGACAGCCATGTCATTGATTAGTTCCATGCACAATTGCAGTGATTTGCGTATAGCCTTGATGATGATGCGAGGATGAACCCCCTCCTCCACGAAAGGCTTAACTTGTTTAAGCATTTCACCCGTTAACAGGACTACCGAAGTGGTGCCGTCACCTACCTACAGATAAAGATCATTACAAACGTATTTATCCCAACAAAACTCCAGCACTTACTTCAGCATCTTGCGACTTGGCTATGTCGACCAACGTTTTCGCAGCTGGATGCACAATATCCAACAACTTCATGATTGTGGCACCATCATTGGAAATGGTGGCCTTTCCTTGGCTGTCGACAATGAGTTTGTCCATACCACGAGGACCCAAGGTGGTACGCACAGCGTCCACAATCGACTGACAGGCATTGATGTTCGATATCAATTGTGGTTTGCCCTGAGAGGTGTCCGTACCTTCCTTGAATATAACGATTTGTGGTTGCTGAAATGTTGAATTTGAAAAGAACGTGAGTCATTTTCGGGTTTAAACAAAAAACGCACAAGACATTAGGCAGCTGACACATTCAAAGAGAAACCAAAAAGCAAGCAGACGGTCGCGGCCGCACATACGAGAAGATTCTTTTTGAGGTTAGGTTTGATGTGAACTACATTAATGTTTTCGACGAAAACACTAATATTTCAAAACAAAAAGCTATCAGGAATGATTATTTTGGCAATAAAATGTGGTGTTTTTGTGACTCGATGTCCTTTTAACATAAATTGCTTAAATTTTTGCTCATATTTTAAACAGCTGATACCATGTCCATCTCATGGGAGCTATATCATAACTTTATATGGAAAGTGGTCAATAGAACTACATATCGTCGTCTTTCACCGTAATTCTTACCATTTTTAATAAAATTTTCACTTATTTACTGGGGTTTTCGACAGGAATTTATAAAAATTGCAACAGCGGTCGTCCTCACGCGGCGTTTTATGAACAAAAAAAAGTGTGTGACTTCACTTTTCTGCTCTCTCACGAAAACAAAAAAAGAATTAAATTGTCAAATTACCATCCAACTTTGCCAACCAAGAACGACATCACGTATAATGGATTCGCAATGGTTGGTAATACTGGTGATTAGAAAAGTGAGGAGTGAAATTCCGTTACGCTTGAAAAAAATAATAAAATTAAATTGGATAACAAATGTTAGTGCTAGTTCAAAAAAATCTCGTATGGAGTATTTCAACATAAGTGATTACCGACGTTCACTTTTGTAATCCACTGCAAACCAATTCCATAAACTTAAATTAATCGTGATAATAAAGTGGCTAATATTAGATAAACTTTAATAATAATAAAATTGCTCTCTACCTCCCGCAGGTACAAACTTTTCTATTGTTCTGAATTTGTCATAATGAAAACGAACTTCAAATGAAAATGTTATACAACGGATATTCTGCGATGTTAATATCCATTATTTTTTGCGAGACACGCTAAAACGCATTGAAAGTAAAAAAATGCAACTCTGCGATGGCAATGCGGTTATGTACTTTCCATATGCATATACCTTGACAGAAAAACACAACGAATAATGCGGGAAAATTAGCGTGTGGAATGGGAAGGTTAAGAAATACGAAGATTGAGTTTAAAATTACGCTAAATATTAATAATTTGTTATGAATTGAAAAATTATCGGTTGTAATCGGTTGTAATACAGAGTGATCTCCCGGAAGTGAGCTTTCTTAAAGTGGAAATGAATTCTCTTCTATGTGTAAAGACCTGTGTCAGATAGAACTCTAACTATATATTTTAATATATTAAATACCGAAAATGAATATCCTGCAGTGGAATTGGCATATATGAATATTTTACGGTCAAGTAGTGGAACATTTGATGGGACATCAAAATTGGCAGTTTGTTTAGAGACGATTGCATAATGCAAACGTCGTGGAGAATGAACATAATGTATCAAGTAAGTGTCATATTAGTATGTTTATTAAAATATTTAAAGTTATTAATTTAGAGACTATTTCCTATTCGTCTTTCAATATGGGTATTGTCTTACAATTCAATTTTCATATGAATACATATTTTTTATATTGATAATTCTTAGAAGATGCCTTCATACGAAGTTTTTCAGACACTGTTCTATATGGCTAGTGTCATTCAAGATGCTGCCCCGTTCGAGGAATGCCTGCAGATACATCAAAAGTGAGACTAAACATTCACCGTAGGGCCAAGTAGGTGCTTCCTGGTAGATGCTTTAAGTACAGAGCAGTGACTTCTGAAACGTAATTTAAATAGAAAAGCGCTAAAAAAAACAACTTTCATATTGGCAAGTGCCTTGTAGACAATTCTTATACAAACAACTGATACGTGTTATATTTCTAATGCCTATCGAACAAATAGTAGTTCAAGTCCCATGCTTTGTGATAACTTTTAAACTTAACTGAAAATTTGGTTCGCAACAATAAATAATCCGATTAATGTTGGTGCACGTTTACAACGTCTTTGGTGTAGTCTGAAGCACAATAACAACTTCAACTAGTAATCATGATAATCGCAAATTTCTCCCTTATTCGATACGGCTCCACTATTCAACTTGGTAGTATGTTTTGATATTTCGACATTAGTAAAATATATGTTTCTTTGCCTTCATATAAAAAGTTACCAAAATTAAATTTTTTATTTCATATGTAGAAGTTACAACTGATATAGAAAAATGTAATTTTAAAACTCTTCCTTTGCTTAACATATAAGAGTTTAATAGTTATTTATTTTGATGCATGACAACAAATACGGATGCAAACTATACGTACGTAATAAAAAAAGCGGCTATTAGTTGTTATTGATTTAAGGTCCTGTCAGTGTGCAGCAAAATTTTTGTATTTTTGGTAAGGAATATGAAGTGGAAATATTCTGTTAGCGCATTGCCTATCTCTCCTACAGCAGTTCTATGCAAACTTTTTTGACAATGAATCGTGAAACGGTTTTTTCTGTTCCTACTTCGTTATAATCAATGCAGTCTTTAAATTGTTTCCGACCTATACAAACGATGAAGAGATAATGAGAACGTTCATATACGACTTCAGTACACTTTGTTCAGTAATGGTCGCCTCAATATGTACAAATATTACCATCTACTCTTGCCTACACTTGCCTCATATTCATACACACTACACAATGCTTATAGGAAACCTTGAAAACTATTTGAAAAAAATTTGATTGGGTTGTTTTTTCCAACACATATATATTTTGCCAAATCCTTATGCCAACTACTGTGTTGGAAATCTTGGCTTTAGCTTAATCGAAACATTTGTATTCGATATATTAGAACGTGAGATCAATGTAGCTTATGTTCAGCTATTATCGAACCTCTAACGAGAGCAAGAATTGATTAGATTTAATGGGAAAAGGATATGAATGGAATAATTTATAGGTTAAGGCAGAACTCGAACAAGGATGGACGTTTTAATGTAATAAAGCCTTCAACTGGAAAAATGCCGACTAAAGATTGGTTTGACCTAAATCGGTTAATTTCATTTATAGGACAAATTTTAATAGGTGCCCAACATGTGTAAAGTTTTAATAGATTTTAACAACACAGGCTATCAGAATCAGGCCAAATGTTGGAAAATGTCATTCTCGCTTTAGATTTATTTTATTTATTTTGCCAGTTATCTCTATTGCTTTTTTCACATCCCAGTCCGATTCTTTGCCAGCTTTATAAGGAACAGATATGGTGATCAGTAACTTGAAATATTTTTTCTTAGTTGGCATTTAGTAATATCGTCTGGAGATACAATTGCAATGGAATAGCTGCAATTTCAGATGCACATAATTTTGGATCTAAGTTTTAAGTGATCGATTGTCATAATCACGGGTTTTTAAAGAGACTTGGAAGATCCTATTAAGAAACTATTAAAGGGAGGTTTGTATGTATGAAAAAGTAGATGACAAAACTAAAGAAATTTTGGTGAAAAGTGGCAAAGTTTTAAGTTTCAAGGCACCACGCTGTTTAGTATTTTCATTTGAGCCATCAAAAGTAAACGTTCTCAGTGAATTTGTAAACATTTGAGGTTCAGCCCAACCAATATTAAAGCCGAGCTAGATTCTATTCTGGGGTAGTCTGCTCCTTCGTCTACGTAATTCCAGAAAATGGCATTGGATGATTGTCGGTTGAAGATGTGTGAGTAAGCTGAAATTATAAAAGTACTGTACATAATATATTAACCGAAGATTTGAAGGTAAGAGAGTTATGCGCAAGATCGCTTAAGCGTTTTGAAGATGTTCAGTAGAGTGTTTGGCGATGTTTCAGTGCAATAAAGCCGAATTTTTGCATCAATTTAGAACCATGGATGAGACATGGTTCCACCACTTCATACCTGAGACAAAGGAACAGTCAAACGAGTGGACTGGAATGGGAGAACCGTGTCCATCGAGTGTTTTTTTTTTGGCTTACGCATGGATTATTTATATTGATTATCTTCAGAAAGGAAACACAATCAAAGGCGAATATTATGGTAGTTTATTGTTTATGTTTGTATTATGGTAGTTATATTATAGTATAGTTATGGAAAGAGGCTAAATTTGGTGCAAAAGAAGGTGTTGTTTCATCAAGACGGTGCTCCAGTTCGCAAATATTCTATTGCGATGGCCAAAATTAATGAATTAAAGTTCGAACTGTTTCATCACGCACCTTATTCGTCTTATTTAGCTCCCTCGGACTATTTTCTATTTCCAAACTTTGAAAAAATGGCTCGGTGTTAAAAGATTTGACAATAAAATAGCGGTTGTAAATATGGTATAGAAGCTATTGAATATGGCTGGAAAACGTGCATCGAACAAAAAGGAGATTATGTTAAAAAATAGAGAAAAAATTTTCCCGCTTTCGTAAATAATACGAATTAACCTTTAGACGTTATTCTCGAAATTTAGAATTTCAACATTAAGACTTTAATATGCTGACAATTATCTGCATGACTTTTGCAAGTCATGGGAATTCAGAAATAGATGCATGAATTTGTTTGGTATTTCAGGAAACTCGGGCGTATCTTGCAGTTCTTAATGGGTAATTTCAAAGCAAATTGTATGAATGGGAAATAACACAATTTGATTGGGAAATAACACACTGACGCAAGAAGTTTGAGACTTAATCAAATCTGTTGTAACAATAGATTAGGTAAAATTTTATTTTTATATATTCCCAAGTTTGGGGCGCAACATTTTTCAGCACACGGTAATTCACACTACTAAACGGATAGTTTACAGGCTTTCCCCAAAATATACGAGTACATACATGCATTTTAAAAATGTTGAAAGTTTAATTGTTGTTCTTTCTGCTTAGAACATTCCTGAAACAATTTTTTATGACAACATTACAAGGCAATTTGTATTTTCTGAAATTCAAATGAACTTTTTGAATAAAAGTGTTATTACAAATAGAGTTTGAACTTTCCTAAGCATAACTGAAAACTAATTATTTGCAACATAATTCATATTTGTGAATATAACTCATATTTGTGATTTTTTAAAATATAGACGGATGTATTACGAACGAGCATAAAATGTTTTTAGACATGATTTATATTATTAAGCTAATAATTGTCTGGGATAAGCTGACAATTAACCGTTTGTGTATCTGTTATGTGCTTACAACTCATAAAACGTTGTCCAGTTTCATTCAAAATACCAGCAGAATATTGAATGAGAACAGGTTCAATTTGAAACCATCTGATTGTATTGTATTGTATTTGTATTATATATTTACTACATTTATTGCTTAAGTCAATTAAAAGCTTTAATGAATTTTGTTTGACGAATATGTTTAAAAAGGAGATTGTTAACAGCAGCATAACTAAATTTAATGTAAGCGCTCGTTTTATGATATCTCATAAAAATTAAAAGAATACCATTTATAAAAACGGAATCGTGGTGTTATAATAATTATCAAACTTTTTAAAGACAAAATTCAGTGGACAATTTGCCAAAATTAAAAAAGTTCTAAAGTAGTTGTGAAATTATAAGCCTCTACTCAAATGTTGGTTTTTATTCAAAAATACTTATATACAAATTATCTAAGCATCATATTTCAGCTCACAATCTATAACAAGTAAAAGCGAATAATAAGTACTGACAACGGCTATCATTGTTATGCCGCTTTAAAGTAATTGCCGAAGTTACTGTACATACATGCTATAAATTCTGTATCAAGGACTTTGTCATATTGTATTAATTGGTAGTAATTGGTAGTGCGGAAGTAACCCAAGATACTACTTCGGCTCATTTCACATTTCCCGTTAACAGATTGGCTTGTTTGGATGGGGTAGCTGTGTATATCACATATTTCTCAACAAGATTTGCCTTCAATTGTCCAAATGTCAATTTTGTATCATCAATTAGTTAGCCAGTAACAACTTACCAAATCTAATAATGAGTGTGTCTGTTACGACAGAAACAGATTTTGCTCCAACATTTCTATTCACCAAATCGTAGCCTTTAAGAAGCATTCGAATAACTGGATGTCTCTGCTGTCTAACGCTAATTATTTGTGCATCTCGCCGCATGTGAAACTTTATTTTTAGAGATTCCCGACGTCAAACTGTGCATTGGAATGCTGCTACCAACCAACCTCCGTTTGCCACATCCACACCGCGTCCACGGAACATCTTGCAGTATCGCAGAGAGGAATGCTACTTTAGTACATTTCTACAATGCGTGACGTAAACACGCATTTCCCACAGGCCAAAAGAGAAACAGAACTGCGTCGATTACGGCAGAATTGTTGAACATTTAAACTTTATCTCATCCAAGTGAAAGTGCAACAAACGAAACGTCTGCCTTGCGAAACTAAAAAAAGACGTATCCGTATTAATTGAATTCTAAATCTAATTCTACGTATAAGGAATTGGAGTGAAATATAGAAGAGCTGAAAATACGCTAGCGTTATATAAGAAGTGCCCAAATACCTTTCGAGATTTTTACGTGAAAAAATCACTTAAAAGGCAAAGACGGCTAAAGTAAAATGGACGGATCGAAAAGGAAAGAAAAACCCTTCGATACAAGTGCAGTGTGATCTAAAACACAATTTTTGGAAATGTTTCGGTTTAAAATTTAAGTGTTTCTAAGTTGTAAGTTAAGTGTTTGTGAAAGCCGGGCACAGACAATTTTACAAAAATAAAAAATCTATTTTCAAATTTATTGGAAGTTTCCAAGAAAAATACTTTTAATTGATTAACACATTTATGAATATTTATGTTTCCTTGTTTTCGTAAAGAGCCGATACTAAAATGCGTGAAAGAAAAACAAAGTGCAGATATTTCAAAATCAATTAGTTTTTTTTTTTATTTTATTTTGTTGTTTACAAAGAAGAGCATCATCCATCCTCTTATAAAGCAAAGCTCTTTTAACGCACCCTACCGTAAATGCTTCCGATAGAGCTTTCGACGGAGACGTAACGGTTTCTGCTAGAGATGATACCGGTACTTTTTTTTAATGATGGTTCCTGAATTTGTGTTTTGTTTAAGATTTTGTGCCTCAAAAGAGTTTGCAATGATCTATAATAAGGAGTACTATATTATAGATCATAGATCATATTATAGATCATTGCAAACTCTTTTGAGGCACAAAATCTTAAACAAAACACAAATTCAGGAACCAAAAATGACCTGAATAGGCTCAAATCTATTTTCATACTGCACTCACATTACCTTGGAAATCCGTGGTATCACGATTTTATCGGTTTATCAGTGACTTGACATTATTTGTGTTAAAATCACATTAAACTTTTATTTGTGTATCACTATTTTTGTAGTCTCGCTCAGCGCGTTTAATAAAAAAATGCCGATTTACTGTTGAAATTTAAAGAACTGTGAATTTATGAATCATAGTGCAGACTTTTTCTTCTTGCAATGTACGAACGGATTTTGAAGAACGTATACGGAAAAAGCTCTATTTGCTTCCTTTTCGGACAGCAATAAACGCCCGTTGAATTGAGAACTTACGAATTGATTATAATTTGGTCTACGATAGCGAATTCAGAAGCTTTATTCGTTACATCATATCGTTAATAGTTGTTCATTATTCGTGTCGGAAAATGTGTATGAAAATTTTTGAAAATTTGCTACGCTCATATGTTTTAAATAACACTTTTAATTTGTGCATTATTTTATGCAGCGTATAAAAAGTTGGTACACTTTTAGTGGATTAATATTTTCTTGTTTTGTGCTTCAGACCAAATTTTGTCTTTTAACGTGAAGTAGGTCTGAAATTTAGTAGCTCAAATTTGATGTAAATTTATGTTATTAATATAAATTTATTCAGGGTTCAAGAAATTGTTTACCTTTTTGTATTTGTCTTATAACTCCCGAATTACAGGGCTGTCGAGGATCAGAGTTGTTAATGTTAATTGGAAAATTGGCTAAAGGGTTGTGGGATTATTAGACAGAATATTGAAACCATTCAATTCCTAACACCATTTACATAAAAGTGGCATATGAATATAGGATCGCTTGTAGGTTACAAATAACTTCCATGATTTACGTATTTTTTGGCTTATGCATGGTGACAGTAACAACACTAAAAAGCGCTAAAGCCCTTAAGACGGTAGTGATTGCAAGTTTGCTTTAATATTCAAACGGTGATAATGAGAGTGAACTTAATTTGTTGAACTACAAGTAGAAAATGTATCAAACAAATAGTACATTATCGCACAAAACCCAAAAAATTTCATCCCTGGTATTTGCACTTTGTTGTTCTTTTCATTCATTTCTTACGAGCGGCTACTAAAGCATACGATTATAGCGTTGTTGCTGCTATTATTGTTAGTGTCTTGTTATTGTTGTTGATTTATTTATACAAAATACTCGGTCACTGGGAGCGAGTCAAAGCTTTGCTGGTCAAATTAGTCAATCGGTGTCCGACCGAAACGAAAGATCTCGCCTTCCACAAACTAAAAATTCACATTTTTATTGTATAAAAAATTCACATTGGAATTTTCAAAAAAAGAATTAGAATTTAGTCAAAAAAAGGAAACAAGTGAAACTTACGAATGTACCTTCCTATTCTACGTACTACACGCATACATATCGAATAACATAAATAACGAATTCAAGGATATTCTAGAAAAAATAATATAACGAAATCTAAAATTAATTAACTATATTATGCAAATTAAATCAATTAACAAATTTATTTGAAGCACATTCAATACAAATATATGTAAAACAACATAACAACAGTAATTATATATTTATACGACAACATAACGAAGACATTTCTATTTAGCATCGAACAAATAATTCTCATCCGCTAAATAATTTGTGAAAAGAAAATAGTGACGTCACTTCCCTTCCAATGCAACTGTGAATTAGTAATGCACATTTTCATAAATAAACACAGTTATATGAACATTATATGTACATATGTATATAAAAAAAAGAAAAGGTGCGAATGTAACAGATACTCCTCGCACACATAGAAAGTCTGAAGTGACAAAACGCTGACGAAATTGAATTTTTAGCTGCAGCGAAACTAAGCGTGTGTATGTGTACGCCATTACCAGCCAAAAATAGTGTCAAATGGTAAAACATCTAAAATAATAGAGACGGCCTATTGAAGTGTCATTAGCGGTAACGAAATCGCATTTAAAGGATTCAACAAGTTTAGGTAATTATATATATATACTGTTTACAAATACAGAGTAATTCAGACAACAACGGATCGAAAAGTTTTCTAACTAACATTTGGTACAAGTCAAGACATTTTTGTTGTTAACTATTTGTGTATTAACGAAATTAATGAGTCCCATTTGCGGCTCAGTTTCATGTCAATGGCGCCTACCGCCATTTAGTAATAGATGGTTTTTGCGAAATTTTCTCTTAGTTTTGGTGTTCAGGTAATTTAATTTTGCTGGTTTATTTCCTGATAAACCATTATCATTGATTTATTACAATTAAAAATTGCATTTTATAATAGCAAATGGAAGCTCTTTTAATAGACGGTCCCAATATAAATGTAAATACAGTGGCCTATTTATTTCAAGGAATAAGAGGAAAATTATTGTGGAATTATTATACATTTCGGTTTTTATGAATTCATTTACCCTTAAGAGTAGTTCGAATGTTTACTGTTCTGTTTATTCTTCTTTTTGTTAATTTCATTCACATTAATTGGTAACATTTGCTCACTAAATTTACATGGTAAAGGAATGGTAAAATTGTTATTATGACCCCTTTTCATAAAGGAAAGTGTGCTCATAGGCTTTTTCTACGCGAAAACACGTCTTCATAGGCACAACTCTTCATAGGCCAAATGTATAAAATATCAATCACCACCTGATGAATATGAGAACAATGAAATACAATAAAAAAAGATAAATAATTTTACAAAGCTGTGGAAAACTAAAACTAATCATTTCACAATAACATTCCTTAAAAAAATTGCCTCTGAATCTTAGGGATGGGATATAAGAGTTTCACACATTCAGTAGCTTAAAGGCATTTAATTTTTAGACTAACTGAAAACTGCGGAATGCAGAAGATTACGTAAATACTGCGGACTAACGGCAAAAAACGACAATTTCAAAATTGACAGCGCGAAAGAGAGCACGTCAGTTAAAGGAGTTTTTACTAGTACTGTTAATTGTTTGATTGCACGAAGGGTTCGACAAACACATCGAAGAACCGTTCAAAGGCAGATTTGTTGATTGTATTGGAGCTCGATACCACTATGCCATGTTCGGTAAGAAATTATAGAAAAGTTAGCCATATTATCCAGTTTTCAAAGCATTGGTCTTAGTCGTTCCTCAAACGTCATGCTGAACTCTTAGGGCTCAAACAGTATTTGACAATGAAAATTATACAACGCTTTTTGAATGAACTAAACTTGCGAGCATTAATAAGATTTTATTTGTCAATGTCGTATGAGAAGTTAAGCATCTTATATATAGGCGGAACCGAAATCCCAGGATTTCCTGTTTTAACTTGTATATGCAATCTTGTGAACTTTAAGCACATCATAAATTGGAACGTTTTTTTACCAGTTGCTTTCAGTTATATCCAGACAAATAATGTGGTTATTTGCAAATAGAGAAAATAAACTTTAAATTTTAGATGTAAAACATATACATATAATGAATTTTACTGTTGGAAGAGTTTATATCAAGAAAATGACAGCATTTAGCAGTTAATGACTTAAACTAGTTTATTACGAAATTGTATTCTTGTTTTTTCTTTATATTATGGAAAATTTTCATAATCATTTTAATTTTTTTATTAGTGTCTCAAAAATCGATGTAGTTTTTGTCACGTCTTAAACGCATTTCATTTTTGAAACTTATTGACTAAATGCAACTAAAAGTAGTTTATAATACACTTTAAATGCTACAAATCGCGCCGTTATGACTGTGATACAAATTTCTTAACATTTCGAGAAAATTACAAAAACCAAACATTTTTTGCAGAAAGTGTTGTATTGGGAATGCTCAGGTCCTAATTTTTTTTGGGATTCTATTTATCTTTTACCAGGCAAACGATCATGGGTTCTATTCTCAACACAATCGTCTTTATTTCTTTGGGCGATGGTTATCTCGATGTGCTGGCGGACACTTCAAATAGTCGAGTAATCGATAATAAAATTGATATTCGGAATCGTCCTTTCAGTGAATCTGAAAATAGATTGCGTATAATTTCACTGAATATGGGAAGCTTTCCCATATCTCATTCATGGGATGTAAGGGTGTCTGTTTTTGTTTATTTGTGTTTCTTTGTTTTCTGGTCTATTATTGCGAATAAATAAACAACAGTCTTTGTAAAACAGATTTGTCAGAAGGTCGAACTTTTTGTAAGTGTCAATTATTATTGAAACAGAAAATAATGTAATCTTTTGGCCTCACACCTAAGTTGTAATTAAATTTTCGAATGTCTACAATTTACAAATTATGTAGACCTTTAACATTCTTCAATATGTTCATGCATATGTGTTGACACAACATCTATCTGTGATCATATATGAATTCTCTCATACATGACCATATTTTTTAGATGGCTAACTAGTCAACTGGTATTGGATTTTGAGTTGATGAGTTGATGTAAATGGAAATTGACATCTGATTGCTGTACTGGTTGGCGAATCAACAATTGCCATATATCCGCACCACCGAAATACATAGCTTTCGAATTTAATAGAACCTTGCGAGAAAAGCCCTATCCATTTCATTTTGGTTTTCCATTAGCTGCCACAATGATGCTCCGAAAGTTTTGGTGGGGACGCGAAAGGGACACACATTTCATGTAATGAACTCTCAGTCTATAAATAACAATTTCAAATTGCCTTAATGTGTGTTACAAGCTCTTGACGGGCATGTGTAGAAAGGCACGAGATTAGACGAGGCACATTTGTATTATATCAAACAGATGTTCTCCACTCTTTCAAATGGCTGTTTTAGGGTGATTTGTCCATGTCCCGCCATTCATCATTATGTCATCGCTCGTGAATAGAAATAGAAATGGGGAAGGAGGAGGAGACACAGGGACGTTTTTGGTAAACTTGAATTACTTTTACATGTCATGAGATTAAATTTCCACAACGACCATATGGAAGACATATAATGAATTTAGGTTAATTGATCTTAATTGAGATACATAAGTAATTTCGCGTTTTTGTTATTCACTTTCATTTTGAGCCGAACCAGTTTATTGGTTCTCTGTTGAACTTTTTGTCAATGTCTTATAACTTTATTTGGTAACAGCAAGTGTGAAGATGCTGGTTAGTTTGGCATTCAACAAGGTGATGAATGTCGAATATTAACAAAATATATGGACAAAATACCAGTTCGCAAAGCAAACATCAAAAAGCAAATGAGTTACTCCTACACCGGATTCGATTGAGTTAGCTATTCCACGTATGGCTAAGTTGCACAGTGTGTTGAAATCGATAAGAATGTATACCTTAGACATTATATAAACAACAATTTGTTTACATCATTTACATTGGCTCGTTGTACAACCAACCTAGAGGGATTCTGGCTGGTTAAACAAACAAATGGGCGGCGGACGAGAAAGAGGAGGGTGTGAAAGGAAATTTTATTGTTTTATAGCAGCTGCTGTTAACAGTCAATAAATTTAAACCGTTTCTAATATTCTCTTCGTTGGCTGTACTCTATGTTTAATAAACTGACGTCATAGGCGAATTTAGCGTGGTAAATACTAAATTCGTGTGAGTCAACATACAAATCTAAAAGGAAACTGTCTGTACCATCATCACAATCATCGGAGTGCTGCGTTTCTGTTGCTGATGATCAACAAGCGAGCACATTAAACTACACGATTTGTCATTTGGCGTCTGAAGAAGCCCCAAAAGATGTTGCTTCCATTAATATTTAGATATTTTAAGAAAATGTGTTTATATGTACATGTAGATAGTATACGAGTACATAGAACAGTCCACACACACAATGTCTATAAATCTATTATACTCGTATATTTATCTATACATACATACATCTCTCTACATCTAGTAGATAGGATGAGATGTAGATTAGGATGGCACGATTGTGATAATTCTCATTTATTAGAGGCAATAACTAGAGTAAAGAACAAACTGGAGGTGACAGCCATGATTTGGGGTGAAACAATATAGAGTGAATAAATTGTGTGCGTTCGAGAATTCTACTCTAGTTTCCGAATTTTTACTGCACGTCACTTTTGTTTAATAAACTTCCAACCAAAATGAGGTTTTTTGTAAAAATGATCAGCATCAGTAACTCTCTTAGAAAGAAAAATTCTAAAGTGAATTATTTCGGAAAATATTCCAAAACAATTTTAACAAACGCTATATTCGTGACACTTTATCTCATAAGTTATAGGACGTTTTGTCCTGTCTTTTTATGATACAATTAATGTCTAATATGAGATTTTGAAATTATCATCAGTTTTGGGCAGAATATTCATATATATATATATATATATCTTTGGCTGGATTAGTGCATTCACGAATATTGTTTTGTTGATATTTCGCAAACCAAAGGAGTTTTAGAAATTCGAAAATCTTTTGCATGTTTTGAGTTCAATTTCTTTACCTTCGTTTAGTTTCGGAATATGTTCCTGTAGACTTGCAAAAACTCCCTAAATAACGCCCTAACGCAATTTCAAATAACCAACAGTTGAAACCGGTTGAGGCCATTCCTAATTTTGTTCCTCAGTGTTATTACAGTAGTTCTTATATTTTCCCAAAATGATCAAATTTAAAACCGAAAGCAAATATTTCTAAATCCATAATATTGCTGTAACATATTTATTTCTAAGTATTTAAATATTTGAAATCTATAACATCAGCCAGACAAAACTTTACCAAAAGTTTGAGCATAGTTTCGAACCGACTGATAGATTGCGTGCAATCGTGAGATATTTGGTGTAGTATATTTTGCTGACGTATGCCTATTTGAAGTTGCCTGCGTGGATTCCTTCACGGCCTTACTGTATTTGCGTGTCTAAATGAAATGATGACAATCATTCTGTGTCATAATAATTTAGAGACTTAGAGATTTAAAGACTCCATATTGCCCTAGTTTGCGGATTTCAGAAGTGCATTCGAAATATCGGCGTGGATTCCAGTTTATCTAGTAAACGTTAGTAAACTTTTTCTATATTTGAAAAAAATCACATTTGAATGTGTTTCAAGATATCCTAGAACTAGAACTAGAACTACAGTGGAATTGAATGCACTTTTAAAACACTAAATAATGTGTTTGCAAGAATCTAGCTTCAAAAAGTTGTTTCTAAATCACGGTGGTTCAAATACATTCCTACATACATAGTGGTTGGTGCATATCTCACAAAAGAATGTATGATACTTCCATGTATGAAAATTTCATTTATCACATCTTGCCATCATATTCATTCTTGTAAATTGAGGCAAATATTAACGTGGACTTATTCAATAGATCAATAGATAGAAAAGATGCAGTTTTAAATCGAATCTATGGCAATTTGCCATTCCATTGGCGAAAAAAATAATGTGTTAATAGTTTGATGTATGCTATTCTGTTAGTGTAGAATATCTAGCAATTACTTTTGATAAATATTTTTTGCAACAAACATGCTCTAGATCTGCAAGCCTTCTACTTTAGAAAATGCATTTGTTTCTGTAGTCGTCAATTTGTTGACATTTGCACAATTTTTTAAAAATTTTTGAAAATAAATTGATCAGAGTATAAATGAACCTATTTTAGATGTTTAATGGCAGCAATTCATAAAAACGTTTGCCAAATCATATATAACTATCGTTAAATCATAGCAAGTGGCGTTCATCAAGGTTTTTTGATTGGAGGCGAGTCACCCTAATACATACATATGTATGTATGTGTGTATAAGGTATGACTATTTCAAACATATTAGCTCTTATTTAATATGGGTCAATTATAAGATAAATTATAACAACTTCAGTTTTTCTCAAATATTTTTCTGATGCAGCAACATACAAAATAAATATAGATTTATTTGCTGTTTTCCCCTTTGTATACGTATAAATTCTTTGAATACAATTACAAATTAAATGAGTAAATCTATATATATAAAAATCAATTGCTGTGCGTTAGTCTCGCTAAAGCTCGAGAACGGTTGGATCGATTTGGTTCATTTTGGTCTTAAATTATTGGTAGAGTATTCCGGAAGGTTTAAAAGGTTTTATTTGAAGTGATAGATGGCGTTGGAGATGAGATTTTTGCAATTAATTTTTTTTTACCACATTAACATTTTGAAGGCAAAACAACGTTTGCCGAGTCAGCTAGTCAGTATTAAATATTTGCAATTGTATTAAAGCATGCCAAGTGTGGAAAATACAAAGATCTCGAATAAAGGTTTGTTAAAAATGTAATATAAAATATGCAATTTAAACGATGTTTAGGATGCCTTTTTATGTGGATGGAAGCGCCGATGCAAAACAAATCCGTATATAATGATAACTCTCGACATTTCAGTTAAATCTAGTATTTTTTTGTAACTCTAGGATATATTCGTATTTTCTGGACGTGTTTGTGATACTTAATGGTTATCACTGTAATCAAATGTTTTCAACATATAGTCAAATGCTTATTATTTGTCAAGCAGAAGCATGACTTTCAACTATCATTGGTGTTTACTGACGTTTTTTCATAATACTTGATAACAAAAACTAGGGATGTGCGATTAATCGATTAATCAGGCGAAAACGAACTCAAATTGAGTAAAATTTATCTCCATGCGGCGCCAAAATCAGTAAGGCAATAAATCGGGGATGTTTGCGTACATATTTTAAGTACGTACTATCAATTGTTGATTAATTCGGAGTTTGGGTTTTCGTTTTAGCTGATTAATTATTTAATCGCACATCCTAATGAAAACATATCTATCAATGATGTTTCCCAATCGCTCTCTTGTTAGCAAATATTTGGGGCAATGTACATCTTCAAAGAAGAACTATGAAAACCACAAGCGATCGAAGATTTGAAACAATCATAAATAAATGAATAGCAGCTGACTTGTATTTCCTTGGAACTAAATAGATTTCTGTGCAAATAATAAATTTTATAATCGTTTTCCAACATTCTTATTTCAGAAACAAATGAGTCAATTCTAGATTGTCACCCAGCATATGTGTCTAACAATGCCACATTAATATGTTTTACTGGCACTTTATAAAATAAGTCATCACAGCCTTTAATAGACTACCCCAGGAACCGATGATAGCTTGATGATAAATAAAACTGCACTATTATATATCTTAGTCTAAAGATAAAAGGATAATCTTGTTGGCATAAAGGATCTATTTTGATTTTATTGAGCATTTTAACAAAAAGTGCTACCACAAAAAGGAGTTAGTTGTTTACTGATCAGATACTAAATTTGGAAGCTGATTACTTCTAATTTGATATGGCGTATTTGCGCAAAAGATGAAGCATCAACGCCAATTTCTTTTACCACCCATTTCATTTACGGATTTCAAATATATTTTTTGTGTTGATCTCGAAATTTGGAGATTGTATTCCTTAACTGTTTCTAGTTCTTATAAAGTTCAGAAAATGTCGAATCTTTCTTATTTCGGAATATATATATTTGTCAAAAAGGTTTTTGAAAAGTGAATATAGTTGCATTAATTATAAATTTTTGAGATATAATGCAGAATTTAAATGGTGGAATTTTTGATTTCAAAAGTTGCTTCTAATTCTTCACATATCTTGCCAGAATGTTTCAGAAATTTTGTAAGCTTCAGGGGGGGGCTTCAGTAATTAAAATTTATCAAAAGTTTTTTAGAGATGGATTTTATAATGGAACCAATAGAGGTAATATAGAAACTATTTTGAAACCTCTAATTAAAATTTTATGTTGATAAAGTTTTAAAATAAGGGTGGATTATAATGAGTATCGAATATAACATCATCTTTTTAACTTTCAATATTACGTGGTCTGATGTCTAGATAAGGTCTTTGATGACATTGTCATGTCAGTACAATATTGACTTTCAAATAAGCCAAATCAGGCACTCTTATAGGGAATCAATGTGAACATTTTGTAAAAATCTATGCATTAAGATCTAGCCAAGACAGATTTCAAAATTGTGACACTCGAAGAAGTTATTGTGCAGTGCTATGCATCTTTAAAGTGAGGTAGCGGTTTTTAGTGTATGCAGGAATGTAGAGGAGGAGACAGGTTTCCTAAAAGTCTACGAAAGTTTTACGTTTTTCTTTTTGAGAAAGTTTTTTTTTTTTGCATAGACTATTATATGAGTCTCTAGGCTTTAGGCCCATAAGTAATTTAAGATTTTATTTAAATTTTGCAATTTAACAGTAAATATTTAATTAATTAAAATGTTGCCAAAAATGGACTATTCTTTAGAATAAAACAGTAAATAATTTGAATACAGAATGTGCTGAAATAGAACAATCTTACACAATAATATTTTAGTTTTAATTAACTCTGAAATTCATTTCCTCCCGCATTACAGAGGCTGATATTATGTTCATAAATTTGATTTATGATTTCATATCGATGTACAAATGGCAGGAAGTTAGTGTCCCCTATGATATTTCAATGGACAGTGGGTGTTGCAAGTTGTCGGGCAAGGCATAAATAATGTTTAATTAAAAAAAACTGATATTTAATCCTCTTAAAGTTTTTCGTATTTATTTGTTGTAGCTCATATTATAGAAACTGTTTAAGTACACTACACAGGCACACACGCACACACACATACACATATGTAAGTGATTTGAAATGTCTACTTGTCATTGAGTTTGTGGTTGTTCACATTGAGCTATAACATGTATAGGTATGTAATCCACCGCCTTCTGCACAAATGTTAAACGTATCTGCCAATAAGATTTCGTGGCATTGCATCACACCGAAATGTTTTCCTCAAAATTTATTGTGACTTCTTTACGTTTCTCCAATTGGGCTATGATATATTGGGAGAGTCCTACATAAGTTTATATCGCATTAACCTTGAAAAGAATTAAGAAAACTATATTCAAAATATTACAACGCAGAAGAGAAAAGTTAGTGTGAAAAACGTATTCAGAATTTCGTTGTAATAGATGTGGGCGGGCGGATGGTTGTTTTGTGGTAAAAAAAACACAAAATGCTGAAGTATTCAGCATATTCACGTATACCATCATCGGCATTGCTGTTTGTTAATGGTGCCAGCAACACCACCAACGCCAACCACCTCATCATATCTCTGGGGTCATAAACGATGTCATTCAATGGATTATAAATAACAACGTGTTGCCACTGGCAGCCGTTTGTTACTGATAAGACGATTTCCCCAAACGAACAACAATTGAATAGAGCTTTTTCATGCCTGCGAATTCATTTGGAAAAAGTTCATCATCATTGGTCTGTCGGGCCGCGGCAGAACGCGTTGCATTTGCGAGCGAGTAAAGGGGGGGCACTTGTCTCGGCTGCAAGTATCCGCATAATTGAGTTATTCAGTTGACGCATTGACTCTTTAATGATTGCACAATAGGAGATTTTCTGGTGGATTTATGCAAATGACTGAATCAACGCCGTAATTAGAGTAATCACGCCATAAAAATTCCAAAAAGAACACAGTTTTGTTGGGGCTTTCTGAAGTTCGCACCGACTCATGTTGCCATTAATGGCATACTGTATGAATTCAAGATAATGACTATTTCATTTAAAGATTTGTTAGCTGTTCTAAAGAATATCGCTATTAATTTGCTATCTATGTGTTAATCACATAGTTGCCGGCGCATAGTGGAAAATATCTAGAAAATGTGGGCGGCCTATAAATTTCAAGCAAAGACGTTAGAAATTTGATTGCCTTAATTTTATGGCTCTGAATGAATTCACTTAGCGTAGATACGCTCGTCACGTTTATAATTTTGTAATTTGATAGTAGAACAATTCGTAAATTGAGTCGTCGAACTTATTGTAATCAATTTATTTTTTTTTTGTTATCTGAGATTGTCAGATTTTTAAAGAGTTTATTCTGCATTTGAGCTGTAGTAGCCAAATATAGTCTGTGGAATATGGGCGGCTTGTCTTTTTTAGCTGGTAGCAATTTTTTGGTAGTTTAAAATATATTTTCTAAAAAGTTTCCAAATTTCCATAAATTGTGTAATATTTTGAAATAAAGCAACCATTTAGAAAGCTCTAAAGAAATCGGTTTAATCCCCAAAAATAAGATTTTTCTATAGTAAATAAGATGTGCGGTTTTGTGTGTTTGGGAAGAAACAGATATAGAAGTATAAGACACTCTTATCAAATTTATTTTTCGTATGTGCGTTTTCATCTATTTATTTGCATTTATATGAATAATTTAAAACATTAAAGAGAATTGATGTATCATAGTACGTTGTAATTTGCCCAAACTATTGATTCCGCGCTTGGATAGTGGATTGATCAAATCAATTATCGACTATAAGTCACATATATAAAATAATTCCAAACGCTTCGATCATCTGCAATTCGTTGCAGCAATATTTGATAGAGTCTCAAAAGCCAAGTCTCAAAAGGCAAGTTATTTCCACAAAATGTTGATTGCTCACTTGTTCTTTGTTGTGGGGCATATTCATTTATTCGCATCACATGACTCCGCCAATGACATCATCGTACTTTGATGCGACTAGCCTTGTTGCATAACTTATATAGCGGATAATTTATACAATACCGACAGTCTCTGTTAATGATAATGGCTCCATATATTTTATAGGGAATTTTTCTCCTGAAGACTGATTCACCGACTTGCACCATTTTCAGGTTTTTGCACCGTAAAGCACTGCAAGTAGAATCAGTGTCAGGTACAGATAAATTTTTGCTGGTCGAGATGAGTCTTTGTCATTAAATCGCTCGTTTTGTATTGAATACACGTTATTTATTTTGTATAATGCTAAGGCGAGACAGTTAAAGTCATCGACTAATCCAAGTTTATTGTTTCAAGCAAGTAGACTGTTTTTTTTTCGCTAAAACAAATAATTTGGTTTTGTCCTCGTACCATCAGCCACGCTTTTGCTGATTCTTTGTCATTGCTTGAGCACGCTTCAGTATCATTTCGCAGTTTTGGGTCAGCCAGTCAGTTTGCCTATCTTTTTTGAAAACTTGTGCCAGTTAATAGCAATATTTGCTGTATGGGAGTTGCTTTATAGTCCACGAAAATGTGGTAACATCGGTTCTTCTGTTGAACTCTATCCCTGTAAGTTCATACATACTGGCATTTCTTTCATTTAAAAAGACTGCGATGCTCTCCATCGTATCAGATTTTGCCTGAAAAAGGTCTTATCGAATGCGTGGTGTGCCAGAAAAATAAAATCCCATAAAAAAAATGTGATACATAGATTACATTTTCGGAATAGTGTCACATATTTTACTTGGGAAACAACAATGTAAATGTAAGCATATCATTCAATAACAATCAAAATAAAATGTGGCAACATTGAACATTTGTCAAGTGCATTTTAATATAGAAAATGTACATTTGTGGAGTATCTCTATTAAGAAATTGTAATCAAGTGCTAGTAGCTAACATTGAATATGACCAATTTTCTACCAAGGAGAAAATCAAATGAATTCTATTTTATGAGGTCTGTTATTGATCATCTGATATTTCAAATGTAAGAATATGTTTAACAAATTGTACAGCGAATTAGGATATAGAAGCAGTAAGAATTACTGTGTACGGCAGAACATTTGTCAACATTCTGATCGGACGCTTAAGTAATTGAAATCGCTAAGTAAGTTATATAAATATATCGTTCGTTCGTTAAATATATCGTTCAAAGTCATTTAAATTATTTGGCAATTGTATATGGTCACAAAAATACTGTTGCTTTAAAAAGTCTACAGCGCATGCGGAATAAGGCACTTAAAATATTTTTGATTTACCCATCGCATACCCCCCAACCTTATCGCTCTATGAGGATATAAACATTCCTGTATTGCTTATCCGTGGAATACATCTGCATCAGCTTATTATGTATGTATATGAAACTTTAAATAAAATCGGATGCAGAATGACTGAATTTTCACAAAATCAAAATAATTTTCGCACAAGAAATGGCCATAATTTGAAAGTTGTGAGATGCAGATTAGAGACCACTAAACAGCGTATAGAATATTTGAGTTGTTTTGAATACAATAATTTACCAATGACAATTAAAAATGTAAATAATATATCCACATTTAAAAAGAATGTGAAGGATTACTTAAAACAAAATTTGCAGATGCTTCTTATGTAATTCCAATATTTTAAAAAAATTATGAACTGTTAATTAATTTGTTAATATATTTACTTGAAATTATGTATTGTAGTTAGCGTACGCGTAAAACTTGTTGCCAGCATGCCTCAATTACGCCCTCTGACGCTGAGACCAAATATTATATTGTTATATATTGTACAGAATTTTAAATAAACCTCGTGAAAGGACTGTTTTCAAAAAAAAAAAAAATTCAATTAAATTAATTTTTTGCAAGGCAGATCATTAATTCGAAGGCATTTTCGATTTACAATCTAGTAGATAATGTTCTTAAAATTGAGTGGTACTTTCAGAGAGTAATTTTTCTCAATTAGTGTTATATTGTAATTTGATTTAAATTTGGCCTTTTGGATTATAATTTGCAATTTAAACAATAAATGAAATAAAAGAAAATCTTCACCAATATCAGTTCGTGGCGTGATGGTTAAAATAAGCGACTATGATGCATATGACCGTGGCTAGATGTTAGAAGGTTTAAATAAGCGGCTATCATGCATATAATGGTCGCTAGATGTTAGATTTACAGCTTGTGATGATCTTAAATCTCCACAAAATACATATGATCGTAGCTTCGAGCTTCGATACAACCACCTGCCATTATTTGAGCGGCGGTCAACGTATTGACTTGAAATGAATTATTTTGATTACAAATGTGAAGTAGACTTTAGATGATACATATACAAATGAGCTACACGTTAGATTTACAATTTGTAATGATCTTGATTCTCCACAAAATAAATTATTTAAATAATGTTGCAAACTGTCTACTGACAGCAACGTGTTGTGCTGCGTTCATATCTTCATACAAACAACGTGTTTTTTCTTCATTAATGTCAATCTGCTAGTTAGCACCTTAAAATGTATCTTCCAGCTCTTATACTCTAAATTTTTAGTATTTGCATGTATTTTCCAAATGTTACCTAACATACTGCCCTAGAATGTGATACAAAATGAAAAAGACCAGCAAAAATTAGATAAAACACTCCTTGCAATGGATGTGGAGTAAAACTGAGGTCATCATCATCATTTGAAAAAAGGGTGTTTCCTTTTTGTAATTGCTTTAAATTAATGTAAAAGCTCAAGTATGCGGGAACAACAGACATATTTTAGTATGTACATAATTCTATACACGTTGTGGTCTGCTTGGAGGGCACGAGCTTTTTAATTTTTAAATTTGGCAAATTTAATGGATATCAATTTAAATTCATTGCTTGTTTATATTTTTTGGTGCAGACAGGCGGGGGATTCGTATTTTACCAATGCAAATAAAGCTTAAAAGATGCAAACACAAAGCAACATTATTTTTGTGTAGGGGATTGGTCGGGCAATTGAGGTATAAAGATTTTAGAAAATTGTTTAGTTTCTTCGAATTAGCTCTAGTGTTTGTGATATGATGCATCGGCGTTTAAAAAAGTAAAATTTCTTACACTTTATGTTAAATTATTTGTTAACTTTACTCGGCTTATGGTTCCACAGACTAGTTAACAACTAGTGATAAATATTATTAGTCGATTTAAATGGTGTTATTGTTTTTCCTAAGCTTTTTTATCTGCTGTAGTTTTTGAGATAAAAAGTTCAATTATGGTAATTGTTAAATTCTTGATTTTTTGATATATCCCATACAGTTTTCCAGGGTAAATTGTTAAGATGTGCTCTAAATAGTTCCGAAACAGTCGGTTTTTATGTCAGTACCTATTTTGTAATAAACTATGAATTTAGTAGGTTTGGAAAATGTAGTTATATCTTTCGGATCGCAGTGTCTAACACAACTAAAATTGGAATAATAATGTTTGTTGGTAAAAATTAAAGAAAATGCAGAACTGAATTTTGCACCTGGCGAATCAATTCGTTATCGTGAGCTCATGTGTTTTGGAAAATCGTTTTTAAGTATATTTCTATAAATGCTCAATATGCACTTTTTTATTGCAAAATTTACGCAGAACGTGAAGAAAATTTACGCTACAATATTTTCCAGAGAATTTAAAAATGGCTTTCACGTTTACGTACTTATTATAAAGCTCGTTGTATAGATAATGAAAACATTCGTAATTTTTAAAAATGATGCAAAGGAATTTCTTACTTTGGAAAATTACTATAAATTTTGAACTACACAAAATTTTGAAATTAATGGAGATATTTTTTGGAAATATATTAATTACAGCAAAAACGACAATTAAATTTATGCTGTCGTAACTTAACTTCAATTGCTTTTAATGGAATCCCCAGAGATGCCAGAATATATTGTCAAAAATTTACTCAAATTACTTATCATTTCAAATCAGTTTGAGGAAATCCTTTAAATTGTCAAATATCAGTTTAATTTCCTCTATATGCTCCAAATGGTTTAATACTACTTAACGACAATCTAAAGAACAGAAAGCTTAATGTAAAAGCTAAGCCGACCCCTTTCGCAGTATTATCTTGATGCAACAGATCCACTCTGTGATTCTGGTGGGTTAAGGAGTTCCATCCAGTGTCATCGACAGTGTCGACAATTCAATTTGGGAACGTAGACCGACGTACCGGAGGGTGGGCCAAATATAGTCGGCCAATGGAACATTCAAATTGGGTGAAGAAGCAAAGGATTAGAATTGAATTTGCGTTCAATAACTTGATCAAGCCAAAAATAGCATTATTCGAAGTGGATCAGGGTGAAACTTAGCACTGAATATCTAGAGGAGAACCTTGAGGAGGATTATCAACGGTATTAGAAAGGATGATGATGTGAGGATAAGAAAATATCAAGAGTAGAGCTGGTTTATTGATACGGCGGTCGAAGCCAATAAAAAAAATTATAGTCGAAGTATATGGGGGAATCCGTAACTGGCAGAACACACAAACTCTTTATTATAGTGTGATCGAAGCGTACAATATCAGACTATGAAAGACAAAGAACTTTAATAATGCTTCGACAGCATAATAATAATAAATTCCTTAACGAAACACAGGCAACAAAATACGTATAGATGGTGCCAGTAGTTTGAACAGAATTATTTTGGTAAAAAGTTGCAGCCTTATAAAACATATGTTTTAAGTTTCAAGGCGTCACATTGTTTACTTTTTTTTAATGAATTTGTAAACATGGAAAAAATTGGTCACCGTTATGTAATTCAATATTTCCATTTGAAACGTCTCAGTCCAATCAATGTTAAAGCCGAACTATATGTAGATTCTACTCTGGGGGAGTCTGCTCCTTCGTTTACGAATGTAAAATATTGGGCAGCAGAGTTTAAACGAGGCCGTACGAGCTGCCAAGACGAACGTCGTAGTGGTCGGCCAATTGAGGTATCCAAGCCAGACACAGTTAAGAAAGTCGCTAAATCGCTGAAGGTGCGCGGTCTAGCTGAAATGATAGGTATACATATACATCGTATATTGACCGAAGATTTGAAGATGAGCAAAAACAGCGCTGTAAAAATGTTTCAGTAGAGTGTTTGACGATGTTTTGCCGCGGTAAAGCCGAATTTTTGCGTCGATTTAGAACCATGGATGAGATATGGTTCTACCACCATATCTGGGACGAAGGAACAATCAAACGAGTGGACTAGAACGAGAGAATCGTGTATATCATGCTTTTGGGATAATTTTTGTTGATTATCTTCAGAAAGGAAATACAATCAACGACGAATATTATGTTAATTATGTCAGTATTATGTATGTTATGTATTATGTATGTTATGCCAGCGTTTAGGCGTTGAAAAATGTATCGATCTAAAAGGAGATTTTGTTGAAAAATAAAGAAAATTTTTCCAACTCTTTTGTGTCTTCTTTGTTAAGTCGACTAATTTTGGGACCGTCCTCGTAATCGACCTACTGTGTAAGGAATTGACAAGATTATAAAGAAATTTGAAGAGACTGGAAACGTTACATACAGATGTTGTCAGGCCTGTGCAACATCGCAATCTACTCATTGCCGAAAATATCGCTTCTGTGGCGGATACTCCGAATTTCAATATAATTATAATAATTGACTTCTTTTGGACTGCAATTGAAGATTATGAGCTGGACGATAGATGGTTTTAACAAGACGGTGCCAAGTGCCGCACAACACGACTGAATTTGGCTTTATTGCATGAGAATTTTTTAGAAAGTGTAATTTCATGTATTGGCGAGGCCAATTGGCCACTAAGATCATGCTCTATATGACGTCGTTAGACCTTTTTTTGTGGGGCTACGTCAAAGACCGTGTTTACGCGGATAATCCCCAATAGTTGGAGTATTTGAAAACCAAGATTCGTGAAGTCATTGCCGAGATACCGCCCGAGATATGCGAAAAACTGGTCGAAAACTATCTCAAAAGGATCCACAGCTGCGACCAAGTCAGAGTCGGAGGTTTAAGCATTATAATGAAATAAAACTTTCATCGAAATCATTGCCTTATGTTTTTTTATTTAACGTTACTTTTGAAACCGAAAAATGGATAACCCATTATCTTGTGCCTGATAAAATCTAAAATTGTGCTGAAGTTTTTTTGGCAAATGGCAAAAATCGCATTACTGGCTGATTGGTGTAGGGCGAAATTATTAATATAACAATTTGTTTAATATTAATTAGCAATAATACACTTTGTTTCCATCCCTGACATATAAATGCTCATACCTATTTTGAGGCTGTTCGGGCACTGCGTCGTCGTGTAAATGAAACCTGAAATGATTTCATTTTTTCTTTGACTGACCTTGTGGGTGAAGATGATGGTTGTCTGTTTTATTTTCACTGCGATCGAGTATTTTGGGCTGGGGCAGGTGGTGATGGGTGGTTTCTATGGGTCGAACGTAACGAAGAAACCCACTCTTAATTATCCAAGAAACCCTCTCATAATTATCGGTTGCAAAAACCGCTGCGCTCCTGTGGCAGTGTCTTTCTTTGTTCTTTCGAGTAAATACTATATGTATGGATTGTACACCAATATATGCCATCGCGAATTCAGTACCAATTTCGCTCTGTTCGCTTATAGTGCTTTCTTACGTTCGTTTTTCCTTATTATAAATACGGCGTCCACCACACTGTTGTCACCACACTCCATCGCCAAAGTGTTCCCAAAAGGAGTTTGCATTCCACAAATAAACACCTGTGTGTGTGTGTGCGTGTCAAATGTTCATTAAACAAATTATACAGTTTTAGTGCGTAATGTAGCAGAAGCAGATATGTCAGGAATTGACGTCATTTTTGGGGCCACCTTGTGTTTTTGGAAAAATAATGTCTAGTGTTGGCATAAACGTACATGGACACATACAAACAATGAGAATTACTTGAAAGTATGAAACACAAATCAACGGGCGTTCATATTTTCACATTAATCAAGGCTACTTCAGCAGCCCAATGAAGTAATAGTAAGATTCGCATTGAAGAGAGGTCATCGCACTGTGCCAATATGATGTGTCCAAAGCGAATATCGCGTAATTAATATTGCTGTTAGAAACTGGTAATTTCGGATCTTGCGAAACGATGGCAGGCAACAGACGATTTATTAACTTTTCCATATTCATGTTTCATTGCATACTTTTGGGCATTGCCCGTTCACCACCTCATAATGTTGTACGTATTTACTAAATCAAGCTTTGTGTGTGTTTTTTTTATTTTATTTGTGTTCTCTAGTTAAACGCCACACAGGAATCCAACGAAGTGCCATACGGAAGAGGAAAAGAGAACCGGAGAATATTATTATAACACTGGATGGTTACGGTACCACATTTGTGTTGTAAACAACCACGGAATACTCCCACAAGCACACCAGTTCAGACGAGTGCTTTTAATCTTTTTACGTTAGAGAAGAGATAGAAGAAAAAAAAAACGAAAGCTTCCGCCTCCCCACAAAAGCGGCGAGTAAGCTTTCGTAGACACTGAGAAATTGTTTCCTCTGGAAGGAAGGGAGACAAAGCGAAAACTTTCGCGTACGGCAAAAGGTCGGACGTACCACACCAATATATTTAACGAACTTCATACAAGCAAAGAATTTGTATGAATTATTTTAAAGATGGCAGAAATAATTAAAACGACCTCTAGTATATCGTTAGATAGCACTCAACAGCCGACTTCTCCTGCTAGGCCCAATGCCAGGGAAGTCGAGTTGATGACCCATCTTGCCGAGCACATCAATGAGGGCTACAAGATGGTCAAACACAGGCAACAAAAGCTGTACAATCTTACCAACCATGTGAAATCAAATGGTTGTAACAGCAGTTCTGGGGGTTGGCAGGACATTTGCTCCCAAAAAAATAAGCTAAAGCGCAAGAAGACTCTTTCAGCGTCTTTGACATCGGTCAATGATTCTGTGAATCAGGAGAAACGTACCCGCATCGAGGGCATTCAACTGAATTGCCGAGGGAAGCTAAACATTAAGGATGCCGGATCGTTGTCCGGATTGAATGATCAGCAGCAGACTGTAGTTCACCAACACAAACAGGATAAACAAGAAAAGGTTACTAGTAAACCTCCCCTGCCTCCACATAACTCTAAAACGGCCAACTCAGAAAATCAACCACCAAAAGTGGTAACAGCGCCACCACCTCCCAGGCTCAAGCGTAAGCTTCAGGAGAATGTTCAGACCATACAAAAGCTTAACGCTCTGACAGAGCAGCTGCGTTTGGAGATCAACGAACTGAAGTCTAATTTGACTACTGAAAAGGGAGCTGTAAGAGTTTTAAGGTAAGAATGTATGATAAAAATGCGACCAATGTTATGTTAAAAAAAGGCAACCATTTCGCACCATGGAATGGGCATGAGCTTGTGACGTCGATGGTTTTGTATATAATGCAAATAGGGAGTACATCTTCCCGCTCTTTTTCCTTTCCCGGGAAATCAGGAAAGTTACTTAAAATTCCCGCCATGATGGGTATTTCCGTAAAATTTTAAATAAATCGTATCCTTCTATTTAAATGCTAAATTTCTCGGAGCTTCTGGCGCGTTATTATCGATGTGTGCAGCCAGGCGTTATTCCGATGGAACGTAATTCATGTCCAATTGGCCAAAGCTTTGAAATAGTTCAATTGTTGAAAATACAGAACCGAATTAAGAGTTGGCCGTAGAGGTCAAGTCAGATGGAAATTCGGCCCAAGAGTTTCTTTCCATTCACTATTGTAGCACCCATACATCGAGCTTCTGTTTTGTGCAATATTTAAGTACTGGGTAATCGGATTTGACGATTCTCACTATTTCGACAATTGGATTATCAGAGCATTATTCATATAAAAATTATCCGAAACAAAACTGGTAATGATTGGCTATTACAGCCTCTTACGTTGTGTTTTCGTATTCATCGAAGAAATATATCAAAATATGGAGTATCTTCTATCTGCTGGTATCCATCTTTGGCGTAGTTTCTTAAGCATGCAACCTTATTTTTCTAACGCAATCTAGCATAATTCAGTCGCAATTATACAACGCGATATATAGGTTACTGAGGCCATCTATTGGAAAAATAATGGATCTCTTTTTAATATGCCTCATATAAAACGTTCTACCATGTTGTTCATTTTACATACTATAATTTATTGGCATTCCTGCCACCGACTCTTTCTGGATTTCGAAAATTGATTATAGTTACATATGAGTCATGGATCAGCCAATAGAGTTTGAAAGTTGTGTTGGAAATTTGTTTGTTAGCGGCATATATATACTGAATACGAGGTGTGTTCAAAAAATAAGTTGAATTTTAAAATTTCGTGGGCTACGTACATTCGACTTTCGATTATTATTATCGAAGATATGTTGATGGTTTAATCCATATAACATGTTTAGTTTCCTTGTGAGAAACATAAATAAGACAAGTGTTTTGCATGTTCGGCAATTTTCTGCTATCGAAAAAATGGATCAAAGAAGTTGCATCAAATTTTGTGTAAAAAATGGAATTAAGTGCTTAAAACCACTTGAAATGTTGACAGTGGCATACGGTGAGGGTACTCTGAGTCAAAAAAAAAAAAAAAAATGCTTACAATGTTTACAAGTGGTACAAGCTTTTCACAGAAGGTCAAGAAGATGTGAATGATGTCGCTAGTTCTGGACGCTCCAGCGCATTAACAATCGATGAAAATGTTGAGAAAGTGAAGAAAATTGTTATGGAGAATCGTCGAACCACAATAAAAGAAGTTGCTGAGGATGTCGGCATATTGGTTGGCTCATGCCATGCAATCTTTTCGGAAATTTTGGGCATGAAGCGTGTGGCAGCGAAGTTCGTTCCAAAGTTGCTGAATTTTGACCAAAAACAACGTCGCATGAGCATCGCTCAGGAATTGTTGAATGACGTCAACGATGGTGCAGATTTGCTTAAAAGGGTCACAACTGGTGACGAATCATGGGTATATGGTTATGACATCGAAACCAAAACCCAATCGTCCCAATGGAAGAGACCAGAAGAGCCAAGACCAAGAAAAGCACGCGAAGTTCGATCAAATGTCACGATCATTGTTTTCTTCGATTACCATGGTGTAGTGCATCAGGAGTTCTTACCACAAGGTTGTACGGTAAATAAAGAGAATTACCTTGAAGTTATGTGCCGTTTGCGTGAAGCAATACGAAAAAAACGCTCGGAATTGTGGGAAAAATGCATGGCTTTTGCATCATGATAATGCACCTCCTCACTTATCTTTGCTTGTGGGAGATTATTTGGGCAAAAACAACACCTTTTTATCATGCCTCAGCCACCGTATTCACCATGAAAGAATGGCGTTTTGCGACGATTGAGTGGATAAAACCCGAATCGCTGGGGGAGCTCAAGGTTATACCAAAAAGTGCATATCAGATCTGCTTCGAGGATTGGAAAAAACGCTGAGAGGGACTACTTTGAAGGAGATAAAATAGAAATTGATGAATAAATAAATATTTTTTGAGAAAAATGAAAATTCAACTTATTTTTGAACACACCTCGTATGTTCCAAATGCTATCGAGGTATTGGAGGTATTCATCATATTACATCTTTGGATTAGATTGTTATTTTCTTTATATGCCATATTCAATCAATTAAATTGACTTTCCCCAAACAAAATTGTCCATTGTTTTGGATACGAAGATCCGTAATAAAAACTTACAGAAGTTTAGCCGGGTCGAACTTTATATACGAGTACACTCTAGCATGGTTTACAGTTGATAGTGTTGCCGACGATGCATACGTTTTTCACAAGTAAGCGTGCCCGAAACATCCTTTTCTCATATAAAATGTGAACGTAGCTCATTTTTCCAATCAAATATCCTCTGAAATATATCTTTAGTATTTCTCAATAACGGCCAAATAGACAGTGCCATTAAATGGTGTTTGATCTGGAATATTTTTGTTCTCTTTTCATTTTCCACCGTACATCGCTCTTAATTAATGATTAAATTGTAAACAAATTGTAAGTTTTTCCATACTGGATGGATGTTGGCCGATTTTTAACATAACCTATCTATGACCATGAAAACAGTCATTAAGACATCTTGAAAATGAATTTTGTAGAATATTTTTCCAAAATGTTACAAAATATGTGTTTATTCTTCGCCTTATTAAATTTATTCTAGCTATATGTTGTGACGAAGAAAATTATGATTACAAAGAATACATAATATGTTTTCTTTAATTTACTACCAACTTTTCGAAAAATATCTTATAATCCACATTTATATGTACATTTTTAACTTTTGTATATGGAATGGACCACGAAGTCTGTTATATGCCTATGATTATAAATAGTTACAGCTAGGATAGTGATATTCCTACAGGGCTGGCCATATTCGACGGACCCATCTGGCAACGCCATAACTTTTGACAGAGATGTCAGATCGCTTAATGACATACCGCGTTTGAAGCGTCAGTCCAAGCAGATTTTTACCATGG
The DNA here is from genome assembly GCA_019455685.1 of Philornis downsi. Lineage (NCBI taxonomy): Eukaryota > Metazoa > Arthropoda > Insecta > Diptera > Muscidae > Philornis > Philornis downsi. The sequence continues at coordinate 23,762 of JAHXMU010000053.1, read as the reverse complement.
AACAATACACGCCACGCGAGCGCTCTGAAATAGTTGAAATTTACATTCAACAGAAGAAGTCAATTGTGAAAACTCAACGTGCTTTTAAAATATTAAAAAATGTGAGAAGTGCGCCTTCTAAGAACACCATCAAGCGTTTATACGAAAAATTTTCGACTGGTGAGGCTCTTTCTAATCCGAAGAGGCCAAATAAAAGTCGACCAAGGCGATCGGCCGAGAATATCGCTGCCGTACGAGCCAGTGTTGAGAGGTCCCCAAGAACATCCCAAAAACGCCGTTCTCAGCAGTTGAGCATGGCTCGGTCTACTTTACAACGGATTATTCGCGTTGATTTGCATTTGTTCCCGTACAAAATTCAATTGACGCAAAGATTGTTGCCTGCGGACAAGCCTCGTCGATTGGAATGGGCCCAACGAGTCATCGAAATGGCCGAAGATGACGAGCAATTTTGGAACAAAATTATCATGTCCGATGAAGCCCATTTCACATTGAATGGGACCGTAAATAAGCAAAATTGCCGTATTTACGCCACTGAAAATCCTCAGGAGATTCAAGAATTGCCTCTTCTTGACGAAAAAGTCACAGTTTGGTGCGGCGTTAGTGCGAAAACGGTCATTGGGCCGTTTTTCTTCCAAAACGAAAATGGCCATGCTGTTACCATCAACCAGGAGCGTTATCGCGACATGATGACCAATTTTGTGATGCCAATTATTCGTCGAAAGCGTATGAGGCAGTTCTGGTTTCAACAAGACGGCGTTCCATCGCACACAAGTCGCATAACAATCGATTTTCTGAAGAATTTGTTTCCGGGCCGTTTGATGTCGAAAAGTGGTGATTTGGACTGGCCACCGCGTTCGCCCGATTTGACGCCCGCTGACTTCTTCTTGTGGGGACATTTGAAGTCAAAGGTTTACGTTAACAAGCCAAGGACCGTAGAAGAGCTCAAGGACAACATTCGTGAAGAAATAGCCACTATTCCGGCCGAAATGTTGGCGAAAACGATGGAAAATGCTGCAAAAAGGGCACAATACGCCATCAACGCCAGAGGCGGCCATTTGAGAGATATCATATTCAAAAATTGATGTAAACAAATCTACTTGGAACAAATTAAATGACTAAGATTGCCAACCGCCAAATTTTTATTTTTTTCTTTGATTTTTTTTTTAAAAACATGGGTCCGTCGAATATGGGCAACCCTGCATAAGCGACATTGAACAGATCTTTGATTTCAAGATCTATTTTCTTCGTTTGAAATTTTCCGATAGTATGGCAATTTTGTAGGAAGTCGAAACGCGTTTTTTCTTTGGACAATAAAGTCAGAGTGGTCGTATTCCAATATCATTAAGAGCAAACTGGGATAGTTTTCGTAGTTATTTTCTTCAGTCGTTGAGCGACTCCTGTTTGCGAGCTGTTCGTAAGCTGTTTGCATTCGGTTAAATGAGGTTATGCTTATGACCATACCAAGTTGCTCGTCAAAAGCAGTTTCTTGATAGTGTTGTGTATTGACCATCGGTTAGTTAGTGTTGCTATTTTGTTATATGACTGGCACATATCAATTCTGAAATCGTTTTGCTTTAACGGTGACCTCTCGTCTGTGATAAATTCTATTTCCAAGATGACTTTCGCAAATATTAATGTATACACATTTATGGCTTTGTTTCTATTAATTTTGTTGTCATCTCTATATCATTTGGGCCTCGTGAGATTCAAAACAGAGGAGTGGTTATCATTAATTTATAACTATAAAATAGACGAGAGACTTTCAACTTTCACTAGCAAAGATACTAAATGACTAGATATAAAGTTTTTATTAATAAATTTGCGTATTTCTAACGATACAAGGGGGTTTTATGTTTATAACATACGATCGAATCTCTCATTACAAAGTTATGACATCCATGCTGTGAAGCAAATTCTTAAGGAAAGTATCCACCCTGCCCTCTTAACCCACAGTTCTCAAGTCCATGTTTTTGCAAAAGTGCTTCCAAAATAATGTAGAATGTCGAGCAATAAAACACGGAGACGGTTGCGTCGTTCAACGTTCACTTTATTATCTTCTTGTCTTGTCACCTTTTCCAACAATTCTTATGCGCTATGTTTGGTATACATGCAAGCGTGATAAGGATAGATATATACATATATATATATATATATACTCGTATATAGTGTATTCTATCATTCTGCAATACATAGAATATAAATTAAGAGATATACATAAGTGTAAAAAAGCCAAATTATCGAAGCATGTCGTTCTAGAAAGTAATTACGGGAAGGAACAATATATAAAAGAATATTATAACACGAATTACACTTAGAAAAACTAATAGTGATGACAGGTACACTGTAAGTAGTACATATCTTGAGTAAAATGCAATTACTTTGCTACAAAAAGTACCCTTCCAAATCTTCTTCAGCTTGTTCTTGTAATGGTGACCATCATGCAATGCAAAAATGGATACATTTTTTACCTATCTTATAACATATTTATAACTTTCTTCCCTTAGAGCTCAAAATGAAGCTGAAACCCGTAAATGGAAAAATGAGGTGAAAAGGCTACAAAATGCCGTGGAACTTTTAAAGAAGAACGGAGCTAACAAGAAGAGCGAAAGCTCTCCCCCTATCGCCGAAAACTTTAACTTGCCCCAGGCCGCCGTAGGTGGTCTTGTTAATTATGAAATCCAAAGACTGACAAATGAAGTGATTGCCTTAAAAGAAGCCAATAAAGCTTTGGAAGAAAAGAAAGTGGTAAGTAGGGTCGTTTGTATATAAATTTTGTTGGCTCTGTGTGTATTTGTGCTAAGCATGTGCAACAATTTTTTTTGGAATGATGCTTACTTTGCCCTACCATGTCCTGGAAAAGAGATATTCACATTTAAAAACTCTGAAATGAAACATATTAAAGCTATCGCTAGCCCAGATATCAGAACGCAAAACGCGGTTTGGAAGTGGGTCAAATTCAATACCACCGGTTCATCATCATTTTGCCTGTGCAGCATAGAGTATCTTCGTGTCTTCCGGAATGCTGCGCTCATCATGCGATTCCAGTAATTTAGAAATCCAAATTCCTGCGCGTTTCGCATTAGGCTGTTGATGTAGCCCAAATATGGGGATCCGTAGGGAACAATGTACACTGCATGAAATGGAACTATGCACTGTGACATGACGTGAAATAAGGGTTTGCCTTTCCAGCTGTTCTTTCGAGAATTGGCATGGAACAAAGATACATGATGTTTCTGCAAATAGGCATATGATAAGTTGTTGCTCTCAATCAGGTTTTTGAAGTGTAAGTCTGGGATTTCGACAATCTTATTTTTTATCATTGCCTCGTATTGGTTCAGAGGATTCAAGAAACGGTGCAAATGTTTAACGTGTCTTGGCAAAGTGGCCAGTGGATACGGAGATTCGGCCAAATCTTTCAGTGTATCCACATCAGGTAAATACTCCCGCTCAACCAAGTTGCTCGTTAGATTAGCCTTAAATGCTGCCGAAATTAGCAGGCCATAAACCAGCCAAACAAAAACGAAAATACGCACTGATGCAGTGGGATTGCACAGTCTTGCAACCGGCGTTGACACTATGCACGACAATAAGTCCAGAAAGAGCTTGTTACCCGCGAATCTGTTACGATATAGCGTGAGACACAAGGCATATGCCATAATCAAGCTGACGGAGATCAATATCCACACATCAATGCCGAACGAGCGGAATAAATTCCAGAACAGCGAAGCGATTTTCGCCTTCGGAACCAGAACACACAGATCATCCCGGCTGAGCACAATTGTGTGTTCCACCCGTTTGTAAAATGACGGAAGCGACAAAAAGCGGATGTTGGTTGCCACATCATCCAGCTCGTCAACGATTTCCTTGAAACAAATATCGCGGCTAACGGATACATTTCCATAGGTGTAAGTACGGTCCACAAAGCTTTTGGCACCCATACGCTCTGCCAAATACGTGGACATTAGACCATCACTGCCCAAAAGCCGTCCGTCTTCCTGAATAATCGTCCGTATACCATCGTTGTAGAGACACATGCGAAATGACTTCATTCGCATATTGAGCGCGCCCCTTGGAAACAGGTCGTCGAGTGGAATGTAATGATCACCCAGCAAAGACATACGCACAAGTTCCTGGGCGAATGGATCGTAGCGATATATGAAGACGACTTCGTTCCTGCAGTACAAGATCACCACATTCAGTATCCACATACGCCAAAACTTTTCAAAGGTGCTGTGCAACCACTGCTCAGTGACCGTTCTAGAATTCTCTATTAGCAGTAGTATAAATGTCAAATGTTTAGCGGCAGATTTCTTACGAATTACGCTCAGTTCCAAAGTTTGCGCAATGTCACGCAGGACCATAATTAGATGCAACAGAATACCATCGTCTTTGAATACCTGCAGGGGAGAGTTGCGGAATTTGTTTCTGAAACCACAAGCAAATCAGTACAGACACGACGTACCGCCACAATTCTATAAGCAGAATTCTCGTAAGCACATACCTTACCACTACATGCGATATGCCGCAGTTGTTGACTAACTTGAGAATCTGTCCCGGGTAACTCAAGGATGTTTCGTTTTCATAATACACATGCACTACTTTCACTTGCGAGCGACAGAATATTCCACCAGTGTATGCAATGAGTTTCTCCCGATTTTTGTTCGTATAGTTGAGGTGTTCCATAATGCCATCCAAGTTCCCAAATGCCCAGGCATAACAGCTGACTATGGTGATGATTAGGCCGTAAGGCCATAAGATATGACACATTGCTAACACAAACTGCTGGCTTTGGAGAACCATAACGGGGCTTTTATAGGCCAGAAGTAATTTTTGCTTACTAGTTGGCCCCTTTAATGACTAAATGCCATTCAAATGCTATCAATGAAGGCCAATCTTTAATTTCACTAATGAGTTTGCAAACTAAATATGAATCATATACATTTTCATCACTGAAAGGCACTATAGGTGCCATCCTCTAAAGTGACATGAAATAAAAAGGGAAATGGTTGCGGATAAGTTAAAACTTTTATGGTTTATGTTTATTTGCTGCTGTCTTGGCTAAATGTACAAATTGTACATAGAAATTCTGGAAAAATTATAAATTTGCCAATGTAAATTCACTTTAAAGCGACCTTAAATGAACTAGATAAAAAACTTTGCAGCAGGTTGGGCATAGTTCAGGCAAAAATCATTATTTATTTTACTTCATCCTGCAACTTAACCGACTATACAGCCAAAAACAGTACACTTTGATAAATAACAAAAGCCTAAACATTACTACGGATAGGTTTTAAAGCACAGAAATTGTTGACTGGTTTCTTAATGTTAGATATTCGTAAAAAGAAACGAAACAAGATTGTCACATGGTGGTAAAAAGCCTGTCATAAGAACTTTTCATAAATATACACTACTGCACCCATAAAGTATTCGTCCAAGTCTATTTCATTGCCTTCAAAGTAATCGCCGCGTTCGAGCCACAACACAATTAGTCCTCAACACAACCTTTTTTAGACTTGCAAACGAATCGAATGCAGAGTGAGATGAAAGAAATCGAGGGATTTAGGTACTAAAACGGAGTGACTAAAACTTTTAAAAAGCCGGCATAATCAGTTAGCAGTAAATCAAGGTTTTTAGAGAACAAAATTCTGCGTTTTAGGACCTGACTTTTATCGGTAGAAATTGGCGGTCTTCTTGGCCTGGTCTTATTTTTGTGGACACATTAGTAAATTTTTTTGAAACAGTGTTAGTTATTGAGACATCTGGAAAAGAAATGTTGAGATTTGAAAAATGGGGATTTATTTTAGACTCACTCTAGGCCACGCCATATTGAGATTAAAGTTTAAAGACTGAGCCTGAGCCACTAAATTTTAGAGATTAAAGTTCAAAATATTTGATAATTGGTTTTTTTTAATTGGTTTGATCCAAAAACTCCTTATTAAACGCCTTATAAGCTTGACATTTTTATTGAAGATTTTGCCCTGCTATGAAGCTGGTTCAATTTAGTAATATTATTGTTTCAGTTTGTTCCTAATTTTATTCGGATGTTCACATATGCCCATCAAAATAATTTCTTGCTTAGAGCGGGTTGAATTTAAAAACAAAAAATTCTCATTATTCGATTACGTAGTAATTTAATGTATAGTTCCCAAGGTTGCCCTATATTTATTTTTTAATTTATAAGCAACTGCAAAATTTAGCGCAATCTTTCTTTCGTTTTACTTAAAAACCGTCAATATATTATATCGGTGTATCGGTTCTTGCATATCACTAAACATTTTAGCTAAAACACTATGAATAACTTTCATATGAGACACTTTAAATTTCTAAACGTTTAATAACCGCAGAAAGTTTTAAAGCAATTGGGTATATTCAAATTGCCATTATTTATCATTTCATATTGGCTTTGTTTGTACCTTAAGAGACATCGAAGAAGTTTCAATTAAATTAGTTAGTTTTTTGCTAAAATCAAGAAAAAGTTCTCATTTATCAAAATTAAATGAATGTAAATTATTTGCAAGCTCTTCCCATAATTAAAATCAATAGAAAGGAATTGAATGTGCTAAGATTTTTGAAAATTGTTTAAAATCTAGTACTTAGTTTGCTCAGGATGAACACAACCTCATATTTCTGTTTTCCAATTTTGAAAATTGTGCTCAATAAGTTAAAGGTTACAAGTTAATTATTAAGAATTCACTCTTAAACCGCTAGGAAAAAACTTTATTTTGGTGGCTCTATTTAATTCATATTTATCAAGGTTTATTTTTTATTAAGCCATAATGATATGTTGTATTTCATGCTAATGGAATCGAAAGCAGATCTTGATGTTTACCAGAGACCAACCAGTAATCGAACAGGCCCTTTTTATTTCTAATTTATGCTAATATCACTAAGTCAAAAATCAAAAATCAAATACGTCCATTTGAAATACGTATATTATTGTATGCGATATCGGTAACCCCGATATATCTTGTGCCTAAAGTGTGGACTGAGAAATTGTATGGCAAGTTATCTTCCACATGCTTAGAGTTTTATATTGTTCAAGTATAAACATGGTTGCTGTTTTAGTTTGATATATTTTTGGGACTTAATTTAGAATTAGTATTAATTCCACTTTTTCCGAAATTTCTTTTCTCGATAAATACTAGGTAGCAACATTTTGAATAATTTACCACAGGAGTGAATAACAACCGATGCAGAATATTTTCATTGGAATTTTCATTCAAATTTAAACATCTTTTTTTTTTGGAATGCGAAAAACGTCACCACTTCCAGTAACAGTTTTCAAAGTTTTGGTCAAAATGTTGTTTTAATGGGATGGGATCCTCCATTTACGAAGTAGTGAATAGACTTTGGACCCAAAACTCAGTACTGTTTTGCCGCCATTTTGGTAAACATTAGCATTGACAGTTCATATTTGGCAGTCGTGGCAAATTTATTATGAAAAAATATTCGATAAACCAACATGTTTTAATCGTTAAAACATTTTATCAAAATCAATCATCGATTACTGTGACGATAAGAAAGTTACGTGAAATTTTTGGGGGAAACAACGTGCCAACAAGACAGACTATTTATCGTGAAGTGAATAATTTCGAAGAAAGAGGGTCTGTGGCTGATGGGGCCAAGCATGGATCACAACATACTGCAAGATCGGCTGAAAATATTAATGCTGCTCAAGAAAGTGTTTCAAAACAATCCATCAACCTCAACCACAAGACCGGTGTCAGAAGCTTGGTCTTCAAACAACAACTTTGGCCACAATTTTGCACAATTTCTTCCATAAGACCATTTACGCCGCCGTACATATGCCAAGAGGATGTTATAGTTCGCCCATGACAACCCCGATTTTCATGAAAAAATCATAATGAGTCACGAGGCACATTTTCATTTGAATGGATATGTGAATAAACAAAATAGTCGTTTATGGACAATGGAAACCCTAAAATTATTCATCAGTCACCTTTGCATACATTAAAAGTGTCAGTCTGGTGTGCAATTTGGTCAGGAGGAATCATTGGACCTTACCTTTTTGAAACTGAAAACAGCGTACCGGTAACTGTCAAGGGGGAGAGATATCGTGATATAATTGAAAACTTTTTAACGCCACAACTGCATGCTTTGGGCTTGATTAACATGTGGTATCAACAAGACGGCGCCACATCGCATACAGCCAGGATTACAATGGAATTACTGCGAGATCTCTTTCCACAACAAGTTATTTCAAGAAATGGTGATGTTGATTGGCTTCTACGGTCGCCTGATTTGACTGCTCCGGACTCCTTTTTGTGGGGATATCTGAAAAGCAAGGCTTAGGCAAACAAACCAAAAACGCTTGAGCAGCTCAAACAAAATATTCGTGATGAAATTTATGGAATACCGCGTGAAATGTGTGAGAATGTAATGAAAAATGTGCCCAAAAGGGCTCGCAGGCGGACATTTATCTGACATTGTACTCCATACATAATTGCCGGCATTAAATAAAACATTTATCAGTATAAGATCCATTCTCTTTCATTTAATCAAAAATTATAAACAAAGAAAGTAGTATACCTTCCCGACGGACGCCCTGTAAATATAAACTTAAGGAATAACCAAAAGGCTGTCGGAAATTAGATTAAGTTCAGAGACTCTAATACGATTTTTGATAATTTGATTTTGATAGATAATTGTCTTAAACAAATAAAACTAAAATTATAATTTTTGTGTATTTTTTCCGTGATATTTCGTAAACTATATGTAAATATAAGTTAATTCATTTATAAAATCATTATGCATTCAACAACAAAAACGTAATTTCTTGCAGGATATACAGCGCCCTAAAAAAGGTCTAAAATAGCGCTGCTGAAAACAGCTATGTGGCCTCCAATTCGCCTTTTACAGTGATTTAAAAATATAACGGCTTAAAGAAACAAACATCCTGTAGTAAAATTCTTCCAGAATATATATCTAATATCTCTTCCGAAACTAAAGGATTAATTACAAATATTCTACTGTACGAATTTTGGAATGAAATTTATACATATTCGTCCACTGTAAATCGTTGAAAATGGTGCTGAAAAGCAAATATGTTATGTGATTGTCAGTTACATGTCAATACAATCCATCCTACCATACTAAGTTCATATCCTTTTGCAAGTCTTTCGTTCATTATCATACTAAATTGCATGTCCATCCTCGCTATGTGTTGTGTTGCGTTCAGACAAAAGCGTTAAGATTTAATGTAATGTTTAGATTTGTTAGAGAATGAGATCGAATGTTGTCTATTGCAGATTAATTGCGACGCTGATAGACGAAAAGCAGCTGATATACGCGAATTAAAAGATTCTTATGAAATCCGATTGACTCAAATACAAAAATCTGCCAAAACAGAAATTTCACGATTGGTAAGTGTTTACAACCATCGACGGTCCATTTCCACTCAATACATTGCGCTGCAACAACGTGTCATTAATCTAATTCAGCGCAAGCAGATAGGAAAAGGTTCAATCAAGCAAACAGTAATTAATTTCAGGTCAACTAAAATTGCTTCACATTGTTAAATCACATATTAAATCGATACGTGAGAGGATTATTTCAACATGTCCTGAACACTAGCTGGATCCTGCATTTGTGATTCAAGTGGGTTAGCCTGGCCAACAACCGAACGTTCAATGTTGAACTGGTTCACAAACATACGTCGCTAATATCCAGTTGGGAAGAAGCGAACAGGCTTAAGTTAATAGCGCGAATTCTCACAAAATTTATAAATGCTGGCAAATGTTTATGTGATAACGTCAATTTGTCATACTTATTTAATTCGTTATATTACGTACCTGTTTAGTAAGGTTGGTCCCCCCATTTGAAGAACTATTTTATTGAGGAAATCGCACTTAAACATATAAAATTTGAGAAGACTAAAATTGTTGTTACGGAATGTTTGGTAGTTTGATTAAGACGTGAGCAGATTGCAATTTTAAGTGGTCGCGGTCGCGAATTCGTGGAAAATCTGCATGTTTCCATTTTCCTGCGATTAACCGGAAATTTTGTCTGGGAATCGTGGGAAATGTTGTGAATTAAAAAATATTAATACATTGCGGAATTATCTTTATTTGAATAGGATATAAGTGGAGAGGGGATCTTCAGTCGTTGTTAGAATTTGTCCTCATAATTTCTGAAGTGATAAAATCATTAATATTTAGCTATTAAATTATAAACTTATTAAAGAAAAAAAAAATTATTCGAAATGTGACAATTTAACTATTGAATTTTGCCATTAAAAATTTAAAGAATGTAGCTACCGGTCTCACAAAAAAGGATTTAGATATTCTAATCAACGGTTTCCTAATACTTTCGAACATCTATGAAATTTTCATGAATGGTTTTTGTTTGCTTAAAGGGGAGGTGTAGACATTTGTAAACATTCGCTTCTGAAGTAGTTTGTTTACATTTGACGTTTTGATGACATTTTAAATTAACCTGGAAAAAATGAGTTGTCCTCATACTTGTTTAGAAAATATTGCTGTTTTTAGTTCTCAGTTCTATTGTGCAATTTTCAATATTCCATTCATATGATTTTTCCAGGAATTTAGGGGAACGTTGAAAGTTTAAATATTTTTGCGAATTTCCGAAACTTTGGAAAATTGGGAACGGAAAACAAAATTATCGACTTATAAAATATAAAACGACTGCTTTGAAAGAATTTCGTTGTATCCATATTCAAAAAGTTTACGTTAAGGCGATTTTGTTTTTCTGGGGACGCCATGTCCTTGTTTTTAAGCTTGCAGCAAGTAAAAACAATTATCTAGGGTTCCATAAAGTATTTATATTCTTAATCATCATAAAATTGAAATTTTGGCATAAAAATGTCTCATAGCCATAAGTAACTCAACCAGTCGGTCAATAACAAAGTCGGTCAAGTGGTAGAAAACATGCTCATACAAGAGCTAAATGCATTTCAAGAAAAGTTTAAATTTGTCAGAATTAAATTAGCTAAAAATAATATAAGATGACACTTGATGGAACCGTAAAAGAAAACCGACTAAATTGATATCCTATGTACGAGTCGGTGTATCATCTGCGACACTAGGAACTGCAGGTATCACAAGAAGACAAAATCTATCCAATAAGTTAAGACTTACCCATTTAAAGAAATGGTTCGATCGGAGCAAATTTGAAGTAATATGAGCTATTTATTTTGAAAGTGGAGTAATTTCGCAACTATTTTTATTTAACTAGATGTATAAATACATACGTAATTGTTTGATTTTGAATTACATTTGACTTGACTTTAAACACGGAGAACATTTTTCAGTTATTTTTCCTAATAATTCAAATATTCTTGCAGTTCGTATGGTATTTTCATTTCGTTCTTATCCTTCTTTTTGCTTTCCAAACCAAAATAATAATTTAAACGGTTTGGTTGTAACAACAAAACAGCATTGAAATACTAACCATTTTAACACAAAATTCGGTTTTTTTGGAGGTGATTTTCGAATTTCGCTTGACGATTGATGTTGTGATTGTCAACACTATGAAGATGTCGAAGAAAAAGATAACAGAATTGCACTGCTTTCAAGATTGGCAGAAAAACTTTAAGCAGAACAGAGTAGTGGTAAAATTTAAGGAAATCGTCCATTTGTCATTTTCCATTTACTACTGTGCTCATAAATTATGTCCAGTATTCGTTTTTTTTTTTTCAAACAACCCTTATTTATTCAGTGAATTTTAAATATTGCATTTGAAATTTAAAAGACTTCAATTAAAATTAGCAATTTTTTTTCGAATTTCAATTGACATAATTTGATGTATTTTGAATTTCAAATGGAATATTTCTATTTAAATTAGTGCTTTTTAAATTTCAAGTGGAATTTTGAGTTTCAACTGGAAATGCTGTAGTTAAGTACAATAAAAAATCACTAAAACTAAAATTGGAACTTTTGGGAAACAAGTCTACGATACATATTTGCGATTTTTTAAAATATAAAGGAATATTTTGAAAACAGAATTGGAAAATTTTAAAGCACATATTTGTATAATTAAGTTTTTAAATAGTCTCAAAAAAGTAATTTAAACGAAATTCGAAATGGGATTTTATCTGACTTAGATCTGCAAAGGTAAGATCTGGCTGTTTTAACAGCATTGTTTTATAACCAATTCTTTACATGGTGGCACTACAAAATTTTGCAATTACATTTGTTTTCATGAATTCGGCACTTAAATTGTCAACATTTTAAAAATGTTACGCAAGAATTAACCGGATTTTGATGTCTTGTCTGCTAAAATTTGTTGTTAGTTCGAACAATTTTAGTTTTCCTTTAATAGAGTTCTGAAACTAATCTATCTGAGAAATAAACGTAAAGGCTTTTATCCCTTCAGAAAAAATAAGCAGCACATCTAAAATTAATTTCTATTTAAATATTTACTGATGTTTATTTTTATATATTATTTTTGTAAAGATAATCAAAATATGTAAAGATCCCAAATATGACAAATTTCCAAGGTTGCTACAGCCATGATTTTAGAGGTCGCGGAGTTTAATATTTTTCTACTTGGTCTAAAACTTACCGTACATACAATTTAAGTCTTGGTAAAGATATTTAAATTTCTAGAGTTCTGCACAAAAGGTTTCAATCCGTTACAGCAAGTGTTTAGAACTGGTTGTTTATCTCAATTCATAATTTTTATCTCATTTATCGAATGTGGCTCGCCGTTCCATTGATTTAATATATCATGATATAACTCAATAGAGGCATATAGACTTCTATTAAGTGGCTTGCCCAATTCCATTATTTTTATAACCTCGGATATATTTGAGAAAAAAAAATTGTAATGTAAGTTAATCCGTGGATCTCACGCCATTCTATAATGAGGTTAAACTACAACCACTCCCCATAAATTATACCAATTATAAATGTGGATTTTGTTATAAAGAAATGTCTAATATACCAAAAGCCGAGATCTTTGAGCCACATTGGGAAGTTCATACATACGAGTAGTAGCAAAATATTGCATTCCTTACACTTCAAAATGCGGAAGATTATTTTCCACTGTCACCCTACAGATTGGACTTTTACAACTCCAAGCGTTCCGCCCAACAAATATAATGGTTATGTTATAATAACAATTGCTGAGACATTTGTGTATTTTTTTTTTTTTGCATTTTTAGGCGGCATTTCTTTTAGGTCTCTGTCGGCCGTGATTTTTCTTCGTGCAAAAATTACCGGAGACAAACCAAATATATGTACATTCCAACATATTTTGCCGACATAAAGATATCGTCGACAAACAAGTACATTTCAATTAGACATTCTCTTTTATGAACTTGTAATGTATTAGTATGCTAATTGCAAAAATGTATTTTCTCTCTGTGTACTTTGCAGCTGGAGGAAATAAAAACCAAAGAACGCAATATTGGGCAATTAAAAAAGGATTTACAAACATTACAAAATTCTAAGAAGACAAGCAGAAATGCAACGACGAATAATTCAACGAATAAAACGACGACGCTTAATTCAAATAAGAAACCAAAGAATAGTAATAACAACAATGCCAGTAACAATAACACTAATAGTAATCAAATTCCCATTGCCACTAACTGTTGTTGCAACTGTGGCGGCAGCATTGCCACAAAATTGCAACAACAACAACCCCAAATTGAAAAGGAAAACGTTATCGCTTCTATCGGGAACAAAAGTCTTCGCGACGATAACAAGGATGTATCTAATCCAAAGGAAGTCTCAATAGAGGTAAGTAATATTCTCACTATCAGTGCCATTATTTTCTCTTTGTATTAAGTTGCATTTTGGCAACTTGTATTCCAATTAAATTAAGAAAATGTTAATCTGCTAGGAACAAATTAGTTCACATTTTATTATGGAAATTTGTCATAAGAAACTGTTTTAAAACAAATTAGTTGAAATCAATCGTTACATTAGGATGTATAGAGTGTAAAGAGCATGAAGACTTGCAG
>JAHXMU010000052.1:2173675-2191560 GCA_019455685.1 Philornis downsi | reverse complement strand
TTTTTTGAAGAATTTAATAATCCCTTTAGCAGGCAAACAAAATTACATATAGCTTTACATATAAATCAACCATCGTGGAGTGCCGAATGTTTTTTTATGAGCATAGTCTTCATTATGCGGATAAATATAAATGCAACTTTCTGCGATAGGCATGCATAAAAGCGCTTCTGAGAATTTCAATTCAACAATGAGTCTTATTCATGATATCAAAATTAAAACATCAATGGAGTTTCCATTATATTGTAAAGTCATTGAAGAATAATGTAAGAACAATTCAGATATTTGAGAACAAACAATTTAATTAGGGCTAAAGGATGACGCATTAAACGCCCTTTTTCCTATATATATTTTAAAACAGTCCTCATTACTCAACTGTTTGGTTGACAAAAATGCTTTGAGGCAACGTTAAAGCATATTTTATACAAATATAAGTATTCTGCCAATAGGAAAGTTTGACAATGATCAAATTCCTAGCAAAGACTTTGCTGATGCTATTAATTTAATGCAAAGGAATCTATTATTTTTGCATAATATTTAAATTTTTGTTAGTATAGTTAGAACGATCCCATTTATGTCATGTAAGAGGTGTAATCAAAAATAATCGTTATTTTCAATTCTTTTCAAAAAATATTTATTTATTCATCAATAACTATCTTGTCCCCTTCAAAATAATCCCCCTCACATGTAATACACTTATGCCAGCGTTTTTTCTAATCCTCGAAACACTTCTGAAACGCGCATTTTGGTACCGCCAACAGCTCCTGTTTCGATTTTTCTTTTATCTCCTCAATCGTAGCAAAACGCTTTCCTTTCATCGGTGTCTTCAGTTTTGGGAAGAGGAAAAAAACAGAGGGGGTCAAGTCCGGGTGAATACGGTGGTTGAGGCATGATTGCGGTTTTGTTTTTGGCCAAAAACTCACGCACAAGCATCGATGTGTGAGCTAGTGCGTTATCATGGTGCAAAATCCATGTTTATTTTTTGTACAATTCTGTGCGTTTCTGACAAATTGCCTCGCGCAAACAGCGCATAACTTCAAGGTAGGTATAGGTATTCCTTATTGACCGTACGATCTTGTGGCAAGAATTCATGATGCACCACGCCATTGCAATCGAAGAAAACAGTGAGCAAAACCTTCACATTTGGCCGAATTTGACGTGCTTTTTTCGGTCTTGGCTCTTCTGGACGCTTTTATTGGGATGATTGGGCTTTGGTTTCAATGTCATAGCCATACACCCATGATTCGTCACCGATTATGATCATTTTGAGGAAATCTGGATCGTCGTCGGCGACGTTCAACAGCTCCTGAGCGATGTCCATGCGACGTTGTTCTTGCTCAAAATTTACCAGTTTTAGAACAATCTTCGCTGCTGCAACTTTCATGTCTAAAACATCCGTAAAACTTGCTTGGCATGAGCCGAACCATATGCCAACATCATCAGCAACCTTTATAATAGTGATTCGACGATTATCCAAAATTATTTTCTTCACTGCTTCAATATTTCCATTGGTTGTTGACGTGCTCGGGCGACCAGGATGAGCATCGTCATTGACATCTTCTCGGCCTTCCTTAAACCGGTTATACCACAATTGAACTTGTGTTCTGCTTATAGTAGACTCGTTAAACGCCATAGTCAACATTTCAAATGCGAAATCGAACATACGTAACTCACGAAATTTTAAAATAACGGTTATTGTTTGATCACAACTCGTATGCACTGTTTTCTTTGAAAACTTATTGCCGTTTCGATGGTAATTCCATTATGCTTCTCTTATAGAAACCCTCATTCCTGTTGGTAAAAATAAAAACTGGGGAAGCCGTTTTTCAGAAGCTTCTTTTGAGGAGAATTTGTCACTATGAAAATTCTTCATCATTAATACGGATAGATGGTAATCAATTGACGCCAGCTCCGGCGTCAAGAAGATCTCCTAATCAAGCTTCTGGTCATTCTGTCGAGTCACCATCGATGTATGTTACTTCCACAATTCCTTTCCTACTGTCCGAAGCTGGTCACTTCTGGGTATCTGTTTCCTAGCTTGTGGAGATTCTGGCGAGCCACTATCCATGCATGTTACTTGGCATTGTCCCTAAGGAACACAATTCCTCTTCTACTAGGCGAATCTGGCCTGAGCGAGTGATTTCTACAAATGGCTAAATTCTTGGCAGTAGAAGTCCAAATTAATAGAAGTTTGACTATAGGAGAATTTGGCCACAAGAAAGCAGCTCATAGTATGTGGTTCCCTGCCAATTTCACCCAGCACGCAGGAAAGCCGTCCTGACGGCAATCGACATAGAAAATGGACCAAAACTCCATTGAAGGAAGTGTGCTTTGGAAATACTGTCAAAATATGCAACAACTTTTCTACGCGTGGCGCTTTATAGATAATAATATCTATCCTTATAGCGCGATGGTTGGTACACGCGATTATCGTTCACATAATTTAGCGTTCAACCCCATTTACGGCCACTTATCATTATTTGAGTGGCGGTCACCTTGCTGTGTCTGACGCAAATTCTGCCTAAAATTTTAAAAGTATATCATTTAATTTTCATAAACACCATGGTGATAAATAATTATTAGGTTGTTCGGAAAGTTTGTACAGTTAATTTGGTAGTTCACCATACGCCCCTTCTCATGACGTAGAGTTCCTTCAAAGACTATCACAACTTTCTCCCACTCCTTCTCCAAACGGTTTACTATTGCCCTTCTCATCTCATAGAGTTCCTTCAAACACTATCACAACTTTCCCCCACTCCTTCTATAAACTGTTTACTATTGCTTACTTGTGTTCTCGTTCTAGTAGTGAGTGGTTATATCGTTTTAGAAAAAAGTTTTAAAAAGTGGAAAAAATTAAATTAAATTAAAGAATTTGCCAGAAATGGTTTAAAAGATTTTCTAAGGGCAACTTCTCCATAACGGACACTCCCTGGTCATGACGACCAAAAGAAATTGTTTCCGAGGAGGTGATATATTAAAAAATTGTTAATCCCCGTGCAACAGTTAAGGAAATAGCTGAAATATACAAAAAAAAAATCAGTCTCAACTGTTTACGCGGTCATAAAAGTGCTCGGATTTGTGGGCAAATTCGATGTGTGGATACATCACACTGTCCCACCGAGGCGTCAGACTGCTTTGCGGACCTGTCAGAAACTGTCAGAACTTGGGTGGGAAGTTTTGCCTTATCCACCGTACAGCCCAGACCACGCCCCGTTCGCATTCACCTATTTCGCAGTCTGACCAACCACTTGAAGGATTTGAATTTCTATAATGAGGAGAAAATGAAAAATCGAATTGAACGCTTTTTTTGCAGAGAGTTTTGTGAGAGAGGAATTAACTCCCATAGAGGTGGGAAGAAGTTTTTAAAATAGGAGGAAATTAGAAATTACACCCCGGGTAATCGTAGTTATACTCACTGCTATTTAAAAAATATGTAACCAAAACAGATATTCGTGAAATGTAATATTAATTTAGAATTTTTTGCTAAGTAAAATCATTGAGCAGTTTAATTAAGAGAAGACCTTTCGACTAGGAGTACACAGATCTGTTAAAAATCAGTTACATAATTCTTTTCATATAATAGAGCCTATCAATTGAAAATCAGAATACTATGCAATTAGGGCCACAAAAGGGCCAAGTTATAATCAAAGTACGTTGCAAATCCGCACTAGGCTTTATCCTTGCCTGTCACAATAGGTTTGAAATTCTAAATGTAATGCACAATTGAATTATGATATCCTTTTGATTTTACTGTTGTCGATCTTAAACTTTTAGGAATTTTACAATAAAATATTCGACAACATTATGGCAGTTAACAGGGGAGCGGAATTCAAAAACGAGGATTAGAATTTGTGAGTAATTTAATTTATGCGTATAAGTTGGGGGGTTAGATAGGGGAATCTTTCCTTCAACTGCAACTTAGAAAAATTCATTTGTCGATATCATTTATATCGCAAGGCATAATACAATTAAGGAATATTGCTCAAGAAATAATTGCTTAACTTTATAGACTAACGTAGAGAAAAGAACCTGAATTATAATCTATGCTACATCTGTATGCAAAATATGCATTTATATTAAAATGCTTACTGCTCGAATACCACTTGAAAGCTTTTTGCGTAACAGAGCAGATCACAAACGTAAGGCCACTTATTTAGTTATTTTTAGACATAAATTAGGTGGCAGATTGCAATGACTTCCGTCCAAATAATGATTTATTGTTCATTCTTTTTTTCTAATACTATACAACTTACTAGAGAAATACGAGTATAGTCGAATTTGTTAATTATGGATCAAAAATCCTACCACGATGGATAATTTTATGAATTTCGTTGCAGAAAATGAAACAATCCTCTTTTAAAGTTTTATTGGCTACAATATTCACGATAAATTTACAAAAGTTGTACAAAAATAGTTGTAGAAATGTCGCATTTTGTAAATTTATTTGCATTTCTAAATGTGTCGAAAATCTATGAAAAGATTATCTTCAACAAAGTTTTAATATTTTGTATCTAAATAGACACGTGTGGATGTTAAAGCCAATTAGAATCGGGTAATAAATATATAAGAGACCGGGCAATGGCTTTATGTGTGGACTTCACTGTGTGGGGCGCATCCGAGAGCACTCCATCATATAGATTATGCTAAATTTGAACGATGGCACGGTTTATGCTGACTTTTACGGTATCGATCGTTAGTGAATTGTTATCATAGAAATACAACTTAAGGAACAACCACAAGAGAAAGTTTAAGAGGTTAAAATCTCACTTTACATTCAGGTCTCTTCACTTTACGCCTCCCCTGAGTAGCATAACAAAGGACCCAACACGATCATACAGAAAGTCCATTAAGGAGTCAGCCAAGGTGCATGTTAGAAACCGATATCGTTTGCATCTATATTAGCCACTTTTGATCAATTTCCGTCAGTCGTTAGCATTCTTTGTTAATGGTGATAGCAATTTCGTCATAATTTTCAAATGAATGCCAACCGATACTGTCGATAACTCACAATTCAAACCAAAAACTGAAGCTTGTGGCTAGAAATGGCTAGTTTTTAGATTTTCATATACAAATAAAAGGTAAAAACGTTGTTAGATTTAGAAACTAAAGCCAGAACTGCCGACAAACAATTTTAGTAGCAGTTGTTAAATTGTATTTTCGAAAACTTTTTTTTTTTTGTTTTTGCGAACCAAATAATGACAAATTGCTGCTAACGCTGTGAGTATAATTCTTCATTTTTTACAATTGGACAAAAGAGTATGGCCAGTTGGCCAGTGGAATATCTGTGACAATAGTATTTCTAAAAATCTTTTGTGACATATTCTGCGATGCGATGCGAATGCGATATTCCGTAATTTTGAGACCCTCTATTAGGAAATATTTTACTGTTGAATTTAATATACCCTCTACATAGTTTATCTTTAATATGATTGTAGTTTATTTGAGCTTTCATATTTGCTTAGGTAACTTACATGACTATCTACGCATTTATTCCTACATGTTCAAATTTAGATGTGGCAACCTCAACTGACCCACACGATTATAAAAGAGTATTAAGAAAATTAAGGGAAAGACTTTAATTTACGCTCGACGTAGAGTAATACTTGCAGAAATACATATATCTTATTAGATTTCAGATACATTTATCTCTATATATGTGACCACCTAATTTGTACGCTTTACCAAAATTGCTGCTAAGTTATTGATTTAGAATTGTATCTTATGATATATATATATATATAGATAGATAGATATATACCTATATATATAGATATATAGATATTTCCAATGCAATGTATAAATTGTATATTATACATTTTCAAGGTCAGCTTTCATAAACTTCATATCGTAATCCAAAATATGCCATTTTCCGTTTTTCTCTATTTCTTTCGTAACGCTCGCATTAGGACAGAAAATGTTTACTGAATTTAATAAAATCTTATACGTAGGCAGGTAGTTGTTGTTTATTATAACGATAACAAAATCAATGCTACTGGATTGTACTTCGGTATCGTTATAAACCAATTTTGTGAACACTTTTAAAATAGCTAAAACGTTTGGAGTGGTATAGTCTGTTCTTCTTACTTCTTGCATCAATAAAATAACGCATAAAAATCTTCAGTATGAAATCAGCACAAGCACCAGTTTATACAGTTTTCGGTTTTAAAAGTACAGTTAAATAAAACACACATAAAGCTATGATTTCGATGAAAATTGTATACCATTATAATACTTGAAACTTGTCATTATGTACAATATACTATGTCATTTAAATGACTGTCTATGGATTGGCTGTAGCAGTGGATCCTTTAGAGATAGTTTTGAACCAAGTTTTCGCATATTTTGAGCGGTATCTCGACAATAGCTTGACGAATGTTGGTTTTCAAATGCTCCAACGTTTGAAAATTATCCGCATGAACACGGTCTTTAATACAGCGCTAATAAAAAAAATCTAAAGGCTTCAAATTGCATGATCTTGGTGGCCAATTGACGTCTTCAAAAAGGGAAATTGCACTTTGTTGAAATTTCTCATGGAACAAAGCTAAAATCGATCGTGTTACCACCACCATCCACCACCATCCTTTTGAAACCACATATCGTCCAGTTCATAATCTTCAATTGCAGGGCAAACAGGTCGGTTTTCATATGACCATAGCGCTCTGAATTTAAATTCGGATTATCCGCTACACTTTCACTAACAGAAACGATATTTTCGGCAGTTCGTACATTGCTATGATGCACAGGCCTGCTCACGTCCATAGCGCTTCTGGTCTTTTCAAATTTGTTTATAATCTTACCAATTCCTTGCACAGTAAAACGATTATGACGAGCATAATTACCCCGTACTGCACCAAAAGTGACCACATTTGAATCACCACATTTGTAGTAAGTTTGAAATATTTTTAAGCATTCTTCGTTTGTTAAACGATCCATATTCGTCAATAGCAAACCCTTCACTAAATAAATAATAATTCATATGAGAGGTATTTAACAGCTGACAGCCTTGCCAGACCGGAGGGTTTGAAATCACTAAATAAATA
Source organism: Philornis downsi (assembly GCA_019455685.1). NCBI lineage: Eukaryota > Metazoa > Arthropoda > Insecta > Diptera > Muscidae > Philornis > Philornis downsi. Next base: position 2,184,523 of record JAHXMU010000052.1, on the reverse strand, counting down.
ATCCTGTATATTGCATACTCGCTTTACTGGAAGTGTAATGAATAATAGATAAAATTCTGAAAAAATTTTAAGGGTTTCCGTTTATCGTAATTTATGTTTTAAATTATTGTAAAGAAATCCTTTAAGTGTTGGAGAAAGATTAACAGATGCATCGTGATTCTTTCTTATATATCCCTCCGTTTCGTATAACATTTTTTTGTAATAATGAAAATTTCTTTGATTCGTTATTGCGAGAGTGACATCAATTTAGCAGATTTTAGTCTCTTTTAGTTCCATTCGTTTTATTTACCTTCACATAATATTTACTTTTGAGTGTATTGTGCATGCATATTTCGTGCCTGTGTGCTGGTATTGTGTGCAGCAGATTCACGTTGTTATGATATATTGACTTTCGGCTTCCACTGATTTGTGAACAACGCGTATCCACTTGCAGCTTAATTATTTGTGAGATTCACTTTAAGGGTTTTTGAGTGAAAATGCAGATTTTCAGATTTAAGCCAAAATTGTAGGTGCTGCCAAATATTCAATAGATCGCTCTTGGGATTTATGCTGACATTTTAAATAAACAACGGTTTAGTTACTGTTCTTGAACAAATAAGAAGAATACCTTACATGCCGTCCTGATCAAAATTATTATAAATATTATGGTGTCTCAAATTCCAAATTTCTTTTATCTCTGTCCAAGGCCTGTAAGGTTTAATTTTAGAATTTCCTCTTACCCACACAGTATCCTTTCAATTTTACTTCAGTAAATCATAAACTTTTCGGAATTTTTTATTTATAATTTCTTAATCTTCTCTAGCATACCCTCCAGAATAAATTCAATGGCAAAAAGAAATTACACACATTGAGACAACATTATTTTGGGAAGATTTGTTTCTGTATTGGCAATATTCTCGATTTACAAAATACTCTAATCAACAAATATGTCCTTTTATGCCATAAATAGGTATACTATTGACATATAGTGAAATTTCTCCAACAAAAAACAACAAATTTTTTGCAGAAAATTATATCAATTTTTCTGCTATAAACAATTTTTGAAATTTAATTTGTCTTTTGGTTCAGCTGTGGTTTGTCTGAAAATCGTATTAAACAAAATTGGAGAACGAAGATCGAGCTGCTATTTACATTTGGCAGAAAACTAGGATATGTAAATACAATCTTCTCATGCAACATGAAGGAGTCAACAATTCCTCTGCTATAAACAATTTTCGAAATTTAATTTGTCTTTTGGTTCTGCTTTGGTTTGTCTGAAAATCGTATTAAACAAGATTGAACAATGAAGGGCGAGCTGCTATTTACGTTTGGCAGAAAACTGGGATATGTTACTACAATCTTCTCATGCAATATGAAGGAAACAACAATAATAACAATAATAACAATAAAGACAAAACCATATCATTGATTTCGATGAAAGAGCCTGTTCGGTTGTAACTTACATGCGCTGATGATACGAATATGTTTGGCAGAAAACTTTGAAATGTTATTGCAGTCTTCTCAAAAATTAAGAAGGAGTTAACAAAAGTAGCTCTTGAGGTAAGCATAAACAAAATCAAGTTATTGGTATCTAGGAAAGTGTCCATTTGGTTGGGGCGCCCATTGAATGTTAACATGAATTCATTAACCTCGGCTCCGGCATCAATAAATACAAAGAAGTTAGCATGGAAATTAGGACAAGAAACAAACGTCGCTATATTTTCAGAAAGCGATTTAATTGCCTTAACAAACAAAAATACCACTGCACTGGACACTAGTCCTACAAGACTTACTGTATTGCGCACAATCCCGGGATATTACACACGCGAATGCATCAGTTCTAGAAGTCTTCGAGTGAAAAATACTCCAAAAACTATAGAGATAAATTATCGTACTATGAATCGAAAACTGAGTGAGCTGTTTGTCGACGTTGATATAGCCAACTTCATCAAAACGTTGCAATCACCAAGGTTGGATTGTATGTGATTGGACATCACGCTTTAGCTCAGAAAGCTTTTAACGACGAATTCGATGTGCGACGCAAAAGAGAACATTTGTTCTCAAAACATTTGGCTTTGGACATTTATTATTTATATTTATATGTGAAAATAGTTATGTGAGAGCTATACAAATGAATTAATCATAGCAAGTGGTTCCAAAATGTAGATATTTAATTAAAGTTTTTTAGAACCGCTTAATGTTTTTTAACTAATATCTTGCAAAATTTTTGATCTACTTTCGTAATGTGCCTAGTAGGCTCTTTTTATCCAAGGTCATCTAGTTTGACATACTCCCTAACCTTTGAATCGCTAAAGTATAATGAAAGTCTGCTTTCAGCAGCTCTAGAACTCAATTAGCGAATATACGACTGAGTCATTTAGCTGGGCTAATGGAATTTTATACAGACGTACGTCCGACTCAAAATTCGTCAGTTTGGGTTGTTCTGCACATTGACGTACCGGTAGTGGTTGATTGCTCAGTGAACCAATCGACGCGAATTTGGTCAAAAAACTTGAATGGGGAAGATCACAGTATTGTTGCCACAAGAGAACACATATTTGAATAATAACGATGTGTTACTTCAAACATTTTGCGAAATTGCCATTTTATAGTCATTCATTAAAGGTGCCCTTGCCGCTAAAGATGATTTTATAGCCAAAATCTCGTTGTTTCCCTTCAAACGTTCCGAATCCTGATCAGCAAACAAACGGAATTAAATTGGAGCTCCTGGATAAGTTGGATCTTTTATTAGTGAAGAGCCAAATACTAATCCATATTTCCCCATATTAAAGTTTGTGAAACTTCGAATCCTGATGCTTGGCAAAGAATTAACTGCCCCTGATTCTTCTGTACACTTTCTTAGCCCATCTAGCATTCCTTTGGCGTGATATTGATGGCTGATTACTTGCCGACAATTGGAATAATCGACTATGAAGTGTCATAGTTTTTGCCTTAGAAAATGCACAACAGGTATAAGGTTTGCACTAACGAAACTTATTTTATAATAAAGTTATATCATTTACACTTGCTGCTCAATCATATAACGTGGCACGATGATGCGACAGCAGTGACTGAATTATAAACTACAGATTTGACTGACGCCAGCAAGGCGACATCGCCGCTATATATCTTTATTCCTAAGATAGAGGAACAGTCAAAGCAGTGGACTGGAATGGGAGAAGAAGGCGAAGACGGTTCCGTCTGCAGGCAAGCCTCATAGCGTGTGTTTTTTTTTTTTTTTTTTTTTTTTTTTTTTTTTTTTTTTTTTTTTTTTGGGGGGGGGAAAGGCACAACTACGAACGGATAATATCATGCTATTTATTGCTGCGTTTAGGGGATGCAGTTATGGAAACTAAATCTGTTTTATCAAGACAATGCTCCAGTTCACACAGTCTGGCCAAAATTGATGAACTAAATATGGTTCAGGGCCTTTCAAGTCAATTGATATATGTCCATATACATCCACAGAATTTGCTTCAGAAAAAACGCGTATAAACATTGCACTAACAAAATTCGTTTTATAATTAAGTTATATCATTTTTGCACTTGCTGCTCAATTATATAACGTGGCATGATGATTCGACATCAGTGAATGATATCAATAAACTACAGATTTGACTGACTCCAGCAAAGCGCCTCTACAGATCTTCATACTTAAGATAATAGAACAGTCAAAGCAGTGGACAGGAGTGGGAGAATCGCGTCTAGAGGAAGCGAAGACGGTTCCATCTGCAGCAAGCTCATAGCGTGTGTTCTTTTTTTTTGGGAAAGGCAAGACCATGAGAAGACAGATTTGACTGATGCCGCCAAAGTGGCATCGACGGCACAGATCTGCTCTATTTTGGAAAACGCTCTACTACGAGTATGTGTCCACGCCATGAGAGAGATGTACGCTTAAAGTTCCTTAATTTTAGCTTCAATCGTTTTTAGTAGAGAATATCGCAGTTTTTGCCCTTCTTCTTCTTTCATGTTCTGTCCCCTAAATTTACGAATATTTACAAATCTCGTGTCATACCTTGTCTATGATGATAAGAGAATGTACTGATCGAATATCATAATTCTAACTTTTGTCATATGATCTCTGTAATTGTACGACATTTGTTGCTTTCCAGCCACATTTAACCATCACAAATGGGAGTTTCCAAAAACCCTATTTATTGTCGACAATACATAATCATATCTTCATCCTTTTGGACAGGCAAGTGATTAAAAGATGACTCAGTCAATAAATTAAGCTGCGCCGACAGTGGCAGCAACAATTTCATTAAGCTTTCCTTATGTAAGTCTCTAAGATGTAGAGAAATATTAGTGCAAGCATGCAGTTAATTGTTTGAAGATATATTAAGGCTTCCATGGATAAAAGACATAGATTACAGAATTCTTTAATTAAGAATAAGTCATTCAATAAATGAAGCTGCTCTGACAGTGGTAGTAACAATTTTGTGAAGCTTTCCTTATCTAGGCCACAAAGTTGAAGACTCATCATCATTACTGACTTAATATTCAGATTCTCCTAAATGTCAATAAAAATGTATATTTTATATATAAGAAACTTTTATGTTTAACAACAATCTTAACAATTTTCTGAAAAATACGATATCTATGATATCAACTTTTTTAATACAAGAGAATTCAGTTTTTCGTTACCATTTTTTCAAATCTTCCCTTTGCAAAATCATTTTGTTTGGATGTGTATTCTGTGCAAAAGACAAGCCGTAAATCTTTACAGTGTCGTGTAAATTAGTTCATATATATAGGAAATTATAACAACACTGTGAAAAAGATTTACACTTTAATATGCCATGGCACGCAACAGAACTTTGTGAATTTGCTAAAGACCAACTAACCGTATTTTGTTTCACGTTGCGAAAATTTGCACACCCTATAAAGAATAGAAACGTTTATTCTACTCCATTCATTTTTCCACTTTTTTTTTTTTTTTTTTTTTTTGTTTTTTTTATTGGATAACATGCGTGTTGCTTTTACTTTTAACAATATAAATATTGTGAACTTCCAACCGTGTAAAAAATCGCAACAATTTATTTAACATCTTTGAAAACCAACAAGAGATTGCTTGAAATGGCAAAAAAGAAAGAAAATGAATAAATGCATACTATGATTTAGTGCCTTCATGTCGAACTCAAATGTTGAAGGTTACATGATGATACAAGTAAAGCCATTGGGACCAAGTTCTAGAAGATATTTTTAGATGGCTGATGCATTAAATTATTTTCTCTCAACGAGGGAGTAAATATTTAATGTCTGGAAAAAGAATATAGTTTGATAGATCCAAAGTATTTTGTTCTGGTGGCAGAAAATACAGCTTATGATAGAGAGAGTGCAATATAACCGAAGAAAAGCTCATAGATTGGAAAGCACTAATTGAAAATTTTCATAATAACAGCTTTGGTCAAAACAAAAAAGTTGTTCCTTTGCTGGTAATTTCATATATTTGTTTTCAAAAATGCACAGATTTATAAATATCAGATATTTAGGTGGAAGTTACGGTACATCCCAGACAAATAATCGAATTAACCAAGATAATTTTGAGCTCTCACATTATATGTGATTGCAATATCTTTAGTCTAATTTGGTACACATTCGGCGTGTGGCATGGTAGTATCTCAAAGTAAAAACGGAACTCATAGCCGCAACCATTCTGGTATCTACCATACAAATTTAATAATTTTTGAATTTTAATCATTCCTCTGTGGTTTATAACTAGTAGGCTGTATCAACCTGTTTTTTTGTCCCCTAAATTTCTTTGTTATTCTTTGTAAAATTAAGGAAAATAAATCAAATACTTACGTTTTTTTGGTGTCACCCATACATATGACCGATTTAATTAACTTATTATTGCTTCCATATCTTTGCAGCAGTTGTTTCGAACCCGGTCAAATTTGCACCTATCTTACGTTTGGTAAACTGAGTACTAAGAATAAAAATGGACAATGTAACCATGTCCATTCTGTTACATTCTATACAAATGCCATGCATATGACCGATTTAATTAGCCTATTATTGCTTCCATATTTTTCCATAAGTTGCTCCAAACTCGGTTAAATTTGCACATATCTTGCGTTTAGTAAACTAAGTACTAAGAATAAAAATTGGTGGTGTAACCACGTCCATTCTGCTACCCTCTACACAAATTGGCCGATTTAATTTTTCGCTGTATTCACCAATTTGTAGCCTGGAGTTAATTAAATTCTTATCAATTATATTGATTCATAATGCTGGGTAAAATGCGGAAAAATCGACACAGTAACCGCGACCTCTCTGGTAACTCCAATACAAGTTACTTTATTTAACTTATATATTTTTTGATTCGTATCTACTATACACTACATTACGAGAATGGTCCCAAAACTAACCGACCTGACATGTAGATGGTGCCAGCAGTTTGGAAAAAATTATTTTGATGATAAGTGGCAGCTTTATAAACCATATCTTTTAAATTACAAGGCGTAAAGTTGTTTAGTATTTTTATTTGAGCCATCAAAAGTAAACGATCTAAGTGATTTTGTAAACATAGAAAAAGTACTAGCCATTATGTAATTCAATTTTTCTATTTGGAAGGTTCTACACTCGGGGAGTCTGCTCCTTTATTTGCCACTGTAAAATATTGAGAACAAGACGGACGCCATAGTGGTCAACTAATTGACCCCAGACACAGACGCCAGACACAATTAAGAAAATCCACAAAATAGTATTGGATGATCATCGGCTGAAGCGACTGTGCTAGCTGAAATGATAGGCGTTTCAAAAATTGTCGTACATCGTATATTGACCGAAGATTTAAAGATGAGAAAAGTGTACGCTAGATGGGTGCCGCGCTTGCTTTCAATAGAACAAAAGCAGCGTCGTGAAGATGTTTCAGTAGAGTGTTTGGCGATGTTTCATCGCAATAAAATCGAATTTTTGCGTCGATTTATAACCATGGATGAGACATGGGTCCATACCTTTACACATAAGATAAAGGAACAGTCAAGGTAGTAGACTGGATTCGGAGTGGTTCCATCTGCAGATAAGTTCATTGCGTTGGTTGTTTGGGAAAGGAAAACCCATAAACGGCGAATATTATTGTAATTTATTACTTTTAGCCGCATTTGGCGGAAAAGAAAGTGCCGTTCCATTAAAACAATGCTCCAGAGCACACATCTACTATTGTGATATCCAAAATTATTTAACTAAATAGGTTTTAGTTCCTTTTAAGTCAATTAATATACTAGTGTAGCAACATTTTTATTTGTTGCAGCATTTGCATTTGAATATAGAGAGTGTCACAGTAAAGACTTTGCTATGAACCTCTAGTCCATGAGATATCGCCAATTACAGCTTAATGAAAGTCCTATTAAAATGCGTATTTAATATATTTTGCAAAAATATTTAGGCCGGGACTGTATTATTTTCTAAATAGCTTGAAATTCTATAATTCAAACTGCATTTTTTCTTAACTCAGTACTACGCCAATTTTTGTTATTAAACATAATTTGTTGGTTTTTCGATTTATTGTTGAAATTTTTATATTTAGTGAAAAAAATACCCTTTTTTTCTGCAACAGAAAGTAATGTTTACTCAAGAAACATGATATCACTTTTTGTTTTTTTTTTTTTTTTTATTTTGTGGTATTTTGCAAAGTTTCAATCGAATAACTGCCTGAACTTTCTTTTAACGCTGGAAGAAAAATAAGTTCAAATTGACCATAAGTTTTTAATATCTAGACGATTTTGATAGAACTGATTTCCAATTTTGAAAAATTTAAAAGACAACTTGAGTTATTTACATTGTTATTATTTCCCAAAGAAAACTAAATTTTTTGCAATTATTGCTTCCAAAAAATATTATAGTGTTTTAAAACATCCATGTTTCAGATTTATTATAATAAATAATCTGAGGGATTGTAGAACACTAAATTATTTATTAAAAACACTTACTTACTTACTTTATATGAAATTTTCATTCAGGTAATCTAACCTAAAGATTGAAAGAGAAAGGACACATTTTTTATAAACCACACCTCTCAATCCATCCACTAGCATAACTTCAACCGCTCTTATCTAATATCCAATTTTGGTAAGATACTACATACAGCAATACGCTATAAGCGACCACCTGCCTTATCTTTATTACTTCCTTCGTGTGAGTCTCTGTAGTGCCCTATAAGGGAATACCCACATGCAGTCTAGATAAACCCATGTACACAGAGCAAGATCGCATTTCCTTTATCGCCACTTGAAGGATGCACATATCATCTAATCATCACCAGCGTGGTTCTTTACATCCTAAACCACTCTTCTGATGATAAGCAAGACGCCACAAGGGACGACATATCTTATCTATAGGTGTATGTATATTACAAGCTTCATGTGCGTCTCTGTGGCGATCCATGAGGTAATAAATAATGACATGTAAATAAACCCATGTGAACATTTGAGCAGGTGAACCATCTATTTCCCAGTGAAAAAAAGTGCAAGGGCAAGATCAAAACGATCTGTTACTCGTGATTCTATAGTATTGAAAATTTGGATAATCATCGATAAGTTTGAGATTGGTTTTTCATAGGAAGGATGATGATGTTTTCTGCTCTACTTCACTACCTTATCCCGCTTCTTCGAAAATGATGAAAATTTATAATACGGAAATTGTTTCCAAGAATTGTCGCTAATGAACTTTCGTCGGTGGTTTGCTTAAAACAATCAACGTAAGCTCCATTAGTTCGTGGTAATCATCACTAATTTTTCTGCAGTGACAGCTCTTGTTATAATTTCTAGAGTGTGATCAACTTGTTTTTTAGGAACTACATTCAAATCGAGGCCTTCGTAGCTCTCCCGTGAAATGTTTTCCGAAAACGTCCCTAAATCTTTTTAAAAGGGGAATATCCGGAGAAGTTGAGAGTCCAAAGCAAAGTTTAAACAGTTGAGAAAGAATTATCTCCAGAATATGATGGAGATAAATTGGTCTTTGCTATTTAATTTTTAAAGATAATTTCATGTAAATGTTGTCCGCGGCACCTTCTTAAAATATCCATTCGGAGGGTCTAATTTTTCGTCACCTTTTCGAGCATTTCGAACTGTATTCCACGAATAACGCGTCTTATGTTATCCTGTAAGGCTTCAGTAGTGTTCGGCTTGTCCACATAGACTAATGACTTGACATAAACCCACAAGAAATAATCAAGCGACGTTAAATAGCAAAATCTTAAGGGCCACATCGAGAGATAAGCTGCTCACCAAATTCATCTCTCAACATATCCATTGTTTTATGAGCAGTGTGGCATATTGCACCGTTTTGATGAAACCACATGTAAACCAAGTTCAACTCAGCCAATTGAAGCAGAACAAAAAATCGCGTACCATGGCTCGATATCATTCACCGTTGGCGGTTACGTTTCTTCCACGGTCGCCTTTGAAGAAAAATGGACCGATGATGCCACCAGCCCATAAACCACACCAGACTGTGATTTTTTCGGGATACATCGGTAATTCATGTATGGCATGTGGCTGTTCATTACTCTAGATGCGACAGTTTTGTTTGTTTACGTATCCGTTCAGCAAGAAATGAGCCTCATTGTTAAGCACAATTTTTCGACAAAACATTGGATTTTCATTGAGCTTTTGTAAGGCCGATTCACCAAAAATTAGACGTTGTGGTAGGTCATTCGTCAATCCATGATGAAATGACAGAGTGTACTGTACACTTTTTACTTTGGCAGATGACGTTTGGATGCCATTACCAACCAGTGCTGCCAACCTGAAAAACTTAAATCTTAAAAAATCACCCTATATTATCCAAGGAAAGAGTTTTCTTTGGTTTTTGATTTGATAACATATTTTCAATCTATTTAAATGTATCAAATTTAAACGTATGAAAGCGGCCATAAATTTATTATATTTGTATAGTGCAAAATAGAGCTTCCTGAGAAAGAACTTCCTGATACAAGCTGTCAAAATTTTATTCTTTGGGAAGGACTTCCTCGCCTTTTGCCAGGTTATTAATTGTTAAGTTGATTACACTTCAAAAATGGTCATATCGGATATGAAAATAGTTTTTGAAACGGCTCTAGCGAACAAACCAGCATATTGTTTTAGATAAATGTGACGCTTTGCTGCCATCGGTTTTGAACTGCTTTTGACTATAAATCATTTTCGTGCAAATTTTCAAAACTTCCCAGTTTAATCAATTTATCCCCATTTGTACTTTAAGAGATGCGATCCCATATATTTGAATCAACATAGATTTTATGAAAATCAAGAATAAGTTTTGGTTTCATAGAAGACTGTTATTGTAAACAGAACACAAAATTATTTTTTTTTTTTATATTTTAATTGCTACATTGATTACACATCAAACATGACTTTATTGGATATGAAAATAGTTTTTGAGACGGCTCTAGTGGAAGAAATAGGCATACTTTTTAGATAAGAATGACGTTTTGCTGCCATCGATTTTGAACTGTTTTTGACTATAAATAATCTTTGTGCAAAATTTCAAAATTATGCGATTCAATCGATTTATTATTGTAAACAGAACACACAATTTTGTATTTTGTTTTTTTTTTTTAATTGTTACATTGATTACACATCAAACATGGCTTTATTGGATATGAAAATAGTTTTTGAAATGGCTCTAGTGGAAGAAATAGCCATACATATTAGATAAGAATGAAACAACAAATAATCTCTGCGCAAAATTTCAAAATTTCCCGATTCAATCGATTTATTCCCATCCGTGCATTAAGACATACAATCTCATATACTTAAGTTGACATAGATTTTATGAAAATCAAGAATAATTTTTGGTTCCATAGATGACTGTTATTGTAAACAGAACACAAAATTATTTTTTTTTTATTTTTTTTTTTTTTTT